>SMLS01040485.1:0-11347 GCA_004785975.1 Popillia japonica | reverse complement strand
ATAAATAAAAGGAAGTTGACGAATGGGATACTGTCAGTTTCAATAATATAGTTTTATTATGTATATTATATAACAAAAAGGACATATTTTAAACAGCATATTGATTAATATTTAAAAACTAAGTAAATTTCAATTTTATTATTATTTATTTCAATTTACATTCGTAATAAAAGGCGAGCTTCGATTACCCATCATTTACCCATACAATACGTTTGACACATAGTTATACATAAATTGCATAGAGGGCGCGATGATCCTCATTTATATTGCGTTTATATGTATTCCACAAAAACCTTTTTAAATGTGAAATAAGTGTTGGATGGCCAATTTATATCACAAATTTTGTAATAAATAATAGACGAACAAACATTATATCAATATATTTTATGAACGGTGTAGTTACCCACGAAATAAAAAAAAATATTCGCTAGATTAACGTTACCTTCAATACTCTGATGAGATTTCTTAAACCGGAATACTTCTTGAGCAGTCGATAGAGGTCATTTGTCATCTGCGTGTTCTCGGCGTCGATTTGTGAAGTCGTCATATCTGAAACATTTTCCACCCTCCTTACGATTTAGTCGAAAGATGATTGGGGGTTTGGGGCTGTGAGGTGGTAGTAGTGAACCGACATTCGATGTACACAGAGGGCGACTGACGAAGGATTGGTATTAGGATATAGGACAGGATAGGGGCGAGCTTAGCAGGTTGGTGTGAGAGGTATGAGGATGGAAAGTTGACGGTGGCTCGTTGATTCTGGAGGAAGGTTCTCGCCGAGCTAGATGATTGAGTTTGTTATTTATGGCATGTGGTATCTGTGTGTATTTTCGAAAACTCGGAACGAGTCTGAATCTTCAAGTTGGCTGATTAGGATTTATTGGGGCAGTCGAGCGGTTTAAAAGATGATGTTGATTCTCTGTTCTATTAGATTTTGTGTGTTGGTATGTCTACGGTGGTGTTTTAAAATCGGTATTTTTATGAATGTAGCGGAAAATTATGTAAAAGGTATTTGGAGATCTGATGTGATATCGAAAACTAGAATTTTGTTTCGGTTGTATACTGTGATTTTCCATATTTGTCTTAAATGGCGTAAGTTACCGATAAATGATATGTAAACGCAATTCTATCTTATACGTTAGCAGCGTTTATGGTTAAAGTTGTAATCAATTTACATTTTGCGATTTCGTAAATTATTTAATGGATTCTGTGTTTGAATAGTTTTTATAAAAGTTTGTATTAGTCAAATTACTAAACTTTTACGGTAACTGTACCTATTGTTTACTATTCTGCTGCTTTATTTGTGGATTTATCTGTGAAGAATCGGTATACTCGTTGGTTCGCTACAATTTTATATTTTAGACAAATGTGTTTTAATTTGAGTTGGAAGTTAGTCTCTAGAATAATATCATATCATCATTTTCTTTTATAAACGTCAATATCGGGATGGATTACTTATTAATTTATTGATAAAATTAAATGAACAATAACATGGCTGACATTTGACAGGATTCTGACATTTGACAGGAGGCTGACATTTAGATGACATCATTCATCGAAGATCGCATCGATATTCATTTGAGCGTGTTTACCTGTGGCTTCCCTGATGAGCTCTCTCAGTATTCTTCCGCAGCACGTTAGATAGGCCATTATTTTTATCGTATCGCTTATAATTATTATTTTACTAATATAACCGAATATTATTTAAGATTTAGTAAAAGTACTAATAAACTAGATTTTGTCTGAAAACTGTCATTAATTTGCATTAGACGAGTTCTAACAGTGATTTATCAAAATACATATATAAAATGTATTGGGCAGTAGGAAAAATGCTTTTCTATAGATGCTCTGATATTCAAAGCATTATTCAATAAAATTTGATTTGCAAAAATGTAACGCAAAACACTCCAAAGTTCAAATTTATTTTTTAAAACAAACAGAGGTCACAATAACTACAACACAAATGCTTTTGTTAAATTTTACATAATGATTAATAGAAATTGGTTTTAAAATTCATTGTTTTCAATGTAAATGTACTTACTTTCCATAGAAAACCAACTACAATCGAGTTTATGCGTTGTTTTAGTTGCATGTCATTTCGAGCGATTAACAATAACAATTGTCTGTTAATTTTGTCAAATATGTATTTGCAACATCAAAGGTGTTTCAGTTTTAAAAGCTTTTAGTTGGTACACTCTAGTATAGTTGGTTATAGTTCAGCTTTATTCCTGTGCATATCTATATTACCTAGTACCTATATTTATAAACCTCCTATAATGTCCATTCCGTGAACATAAGATAAACCGGTTTTAATTACAGTAATAATATGGAATAAAAGTCTGTGAGATCAACTGCCTGCATGTAGCACAAAATGTAAAAATTATGGTCGAAAAACAAGGATTCCTGCTAATGTATCCGATACCGAACATAACTAAAGTCCGTGGGTCTACAGTGTTGTGCTTTAGTACCTACTGAATCACCCATCAGAGGCATGTGACTATCTGGGTAAAATCCAAGTTTTCTCGAATAACTTGCGCCGCTATAGTAAATTAGAGCGGCTGAGGGGATTAGGAACAGAAATGCATACTATATATTGCGGAGAAAAAGACAATAGAAAGTGTACGTAAATCTTTGTACTTGACGTCATATGCGTTCTAGGAACTTTAGCACTCTAAAATTTGAGACATGTCTAAAGACACTAAATTTGACAGATAATTTTCAGTAGTATCCAACATTTCGTATTTGTGTGTTTGTAATTTTTGCGTTAAAATTATTTCGTATTATATATTTTGGAATAGTTCTTTTTACAGATTCTTAAAATCTTTAAAATTTACTCTTTGTACAAGTAATTAATTTGAAAATGTCAAGAGTGGCAATGATATTTACACCAGAGCAACGCGCTTTGGTTTTGATGGCGCATTTTCGTTGTGGGGACCCGTTATGTAGACGAAATATGGGTTTACTTTCTACACTCTTGTTTAGATCAATTTTCTGAAGAATATCCCCAAGTAAATATGATGATTATAAAACCTTTGGCCACCATAAACGTTCTATTGTAAAGCGATTTGAAAACAAGCACTGTGTCTGTAAGAGAAAGTCTACAATTACATATTATGTAGAGTTTTCGTTATTCCCAGACTGTTCCTACAAGATTTTGTGCCTAGGACTGTAGATATCTTTGTGTCTGTCTTTGTGGGTGAAACTGAGTTAGTGTATTGCAGTAACTATCAAACACAAACACCAAGAAAGAAACCATTAATCAGTAAATTGGTGGTTATTATTTATTGAAGTTATTTTGTTTTTCTAAACCATATTGTCTATTATGTATATGTAATTTAACGCTAGGCATTAGGAGATGACTTCAATAGTTTGACAGATAACGGACATATGTTGTCAAAGCAAAATATTTCAAATGTACGCCTATGAAATTCTATATTCTGCGTTTAGCCAACACAAGTAATACACCAGTTTCCATATCTAAACAATGCTTTTTCAAATAAGAAGAAAGTTATGCTAGGTTTTATTAATTACTCTTATGAATCAAATATTGACACATTTATGAAGCGCCACGTTAAGTGAGTTTTAATCGACATTAGTAAGAATCTAAATATTCTTTTAATGGATGTACATATATCACATAAAAACACCAATCAAATAAATTCATGGAAATAAATTTTGATTAATGGTAATAGGCGATTTTTCATGAAATTTTTTAATAGTATTCTATTATTATGATGTGATAGGGTGTTAAATTGCTACAAAACTAATTTGAATATATTACTGTACCTAATGTTAAAAACTTGAAGTGCTTTAATGTTACGTTTTTATAAAGTAGGTATGTATTTTAAAGGTTGATTGATAGATAACGATTCTAATTTGAATATACGAATCGACTGATAGTAGATACGATTAATATGCTATAATTTGGTAAAATAGATTTTTTAACATACAAATGTGAGTGAATGTGAAGATTTAAAATAAAAAAGCAGCTTGAAAATGTTAAAGATGAATAATCTACTAATCGAACAAGTCATTTTTGTGATTCTAAGTTTAAGCGTATGTGTGATATCTTTTTTGAGTCAGGATTTTACGTCAATTCTAACATTCGAATAATATACATGATGTTTCATTAGACATATCACCAATAACGTCGTTAGTCGTTAAGTATATTGAAATTAAAAAACGATATCCGAAAATAGGAATTTTCCACTCAAACAATCGACAATACTGCAATTAAGAAAATCCTAGGTATATTGTTAAAATTATACACTCCTTTTGGCGAATTATACTCCGTATATAATAAAGGACGTGAATTGAATATAGCCCGCCAACATATAGGATTACGATTGGTTTGTTGCCGGTCATGTTTACACTGCCAAAATTTGGTATTTTAGCTACGCCATATTGTAGACACAGCTTATTGAGTAAATACATATTTCCTTAAATATTTTTCTATTATGTTTTTGTGTTTCTACTATGTTTAAGTGGTTCAATAATATTTTAAAGAAATTTAAGAATAGTGTTATTGTAATAGATGATGCATCTTACCATAGCAGAAAAAGAAAACAAAATACCAACAACTTTAACACGAAAAGCGGAAATGTAAGAATGATTACTTCAAAAACAAATACCGTTTCATCCTTCCATGGTGCAATTACAGTTGTTGGAAATAATAAATCATCACAAAGAACATTACAAAGTATGTATATGCAGTGGACGAAATGGCGAAACACAGTAATAAAATTGTACTTAGATTACCACCTTGTCATTGTGAATTGAATCCTATTGAGTTCTATATATCCTATATAGTTTGGGCATAAATAAAAAATGAAATAGCTGCAAAAAATAAAAGCTTCAAATTAGGTGAAGTGAAAGATCTTTTGTTAACCGCTATTACCTCAGAAACGCGGTCAATATGTGTAGAACATGTGATTAAAGATGAAGGCAAAATATGCAGGATAGATGGCTTAATAGATGATGTGGTGGAGCCATTTATTATTTCGTTTGGAAATGATGACACGAGCAACAGTGATAGTGATTCTGTTGAAGAATTGTAGAATTATGCATTTAAAATATATTATTGTAGTTTGATGGACTAGCTAGTGCTTCTTTCTATTGTAATTTATAATAGTATTTAACAATTTTAAATTTTTGAAATACAAATTTCATGTTAATATATTCGATGTACTACAAATATGTATAATGCAAATAATAAAATACATATTAAAACTATTGTGCACTTATTTTTTTAAATAAATGTGCTGTATATTTAAATTAAATTAATTATGGAAGTGTAAATAAGTACTTGCTTTCATTGTAATTCATCATTTAAATTTACCGCCAAATTAGCTGCCAGGTTAGTTTGCCTAATGTGATGCGGATTTTACAATTTGCTTCCCTTAATAAAAAACAGAGTATGGCATAGCAGCTTCAGAATAGAATATGTGGTAACGTCAACGTATAAAAAAATAGAATCAATTGCGAGTTAAAACTACCTCGGCCCAAGTGAATTACTTAATGGTTAGATATATAATTTTTCTATTACCTAAAATCAGAAGTACAGTTACAAAAATCTGAAATTAATTACATCTATCATATACAGTGCAGAACTTAACAATGTGAATGTGTTGATGTTCTCAAATATGAATTTATTTGATAGAGTTAGTGCAGTACGGTAGCGATTGCTCTCGTTAACTTTATATTGACTACCGACTGCGTATGTCGTGTTTTCCAGTGCATTTCACTCGACGACAAAATATTGCATTTTGCTTTTTATTTATAGGTACCGTTCATTTCTGTGTTACTGACATTTGCACCTGTTAATTAGAAAAAAGCCAGGATAAAGCTTTTAGCAAAAAATATGTGTATTAAAAAATAGTTACCTTATAACGACAGATTTAAAATATATTTTAGAAAAAATGTAGGATTCATGCACATTTTAAAAAAAATCTTAAAGCAACATAATTTTTGTCGTATACTTTCGTTATTGACACATCATTAACAGTAGTTGACCTTTTTAAAGCGTATTAATAATTGATGAACTCGTTACTTATTGCAGGTCTAAATCTTTTGTGTTTTTACTATTATTTAAAAAATGACAGATATAGTTTTTCTAATGGAATAATTCTTTGTCTAAGCTAAATTTTCTAGTTAGCCTCATATTACATAATAACAATTGCAAATATAAATAGGTACAATTGGTAAAGCAATCTACAGCATCATTATATTAAATTTGTCGCCGCGAATCTGTCAATCACCAGCATTGATCATTAATCACTAAGCATTAAATATAATTGCTTTTCCGACAATAATTTAAGAATTGTCAATTCTTTTTAAAAGCCTTTATATGTACCTATGTTTCAACAGCGCTTTAAGCGCCACATATAAAACTGCACGCGAGAGACAATCATTCTTCATTATAAAATACTCACTTTCTAAACGTTCGATCCTCTTGTGTTTGTCTTGAGCTTCTTCGGCCAATTTCGCCGACGTTTTGACTCCTTCCCCGGACTTTTGCGTCTTCTCCATAATGGCGCAGGCTCGCAGGACGAACGCGGGAACTGTCTCTTGCTTTTCCTGCTTCGGGATGTCGACTAAAGTCCAATATTGCGTCTCGAGTCTTATCACCTCCTACATCAAAAATGTCACACGATTAAGGGCCGTTATGTGTAACAGAAATGGATTATTTGGGAAGAAATTCTTTTTGGAAACGTATCGATTGGTGCATACACTTTAATATCTAAATATTAAATTCACATCGAGAATTTTTATGATCGAACGGAATTAATTACAGTCTCTGATTGTTATAAAGTTTATCTTTCTTAAAAAATGACAAAAGAAGTAATTGGCACTTACGCTAACACCGGCAAATATGTTTCAATTGTGCCTATAATGTCCTTCAATAAATTTGTACAAGAGCGCGCTCTTACGGTTCAATGTGTTTTTGCAAGTTTTAACAAGATTAATCGCTCTTATTATTTATTACTGGCAATACCATAGCAACATTATTTACCAGAATTATAAAATTGGGAAGTCATAGTTGAAATGTGGACCAATACAGCAAGATGTCGCCAAAGTGTCATTTCTCGAATCTGAAAGTAATTTTTAGATAGGTATGGAGCTGTTAGGCGAAGATAAGACCAAGACTGACTAGCATTAACAATCCCCAGGTAGATTGGTACTTCTTACAATTTACACCTAGAAACTAAACGTTAAATGCAACTCAACATCGAAATACGTTTGCTGTTGATTCTGGATGGAAGATTGATCATAACACAAATAACTAGCAATAATGTGAGCTCTACATACTTACTGCAGAGCATAAGACACTGTAGAATATGGGCAGAGAAGTATGTCCACTGGTGTAATATTAACTGGGATTGAATTTGTTTCAAGACGAGGACGTAGTGTGTAGATATTTAATAGTCTTGTTTTGATTTAACGTGAACCAGGAATAGGAAATAACCTTCTATTAGGAACAAAAAACGGAGGATGTAAGAATTTTGGGTATATATTGTTCGGGGAAGAAGTCAGTATAACGCTCGTGGTGTGAAGTACTACAAGAAGTATTGGAAGACTTACTGCATTTCATTCAGAATGCTTCATTTAATGACCTAAAGTATCAAGATGCAGTAGTTGAGTAATTTAAAGGTTAAAAATATTCTCTTTGTATAAACAGAAATGGGATTTATTAAAAATATTACATTTATTGCAAATGTTGAATGTGGTCGTCATTTTCTTCTTGAGCAAGCAGAAATAATAATAATAATAAGCGTACCTTTATTGTAGTTTGTGACAGTACAATCGATTACATAAATAAATTTCGACTACAATCATAAGGCGAAGTTATCACCGGTATGTAGGTATCACAGAGTTTTCTTTATATGTTCATTGAAAACGTGTCTATACGGGTACTTCTTTAAGTTGATGTTCGCGGACAAATTCTATCACAATATCTATGAGTATTATCTAAAATTACACCCAAGCTCTGAACTTTCCCAACCAAAAGTATTACTTTATCATCAATTGTTAGTTTGACAACATTCGATAAATTTTCACAAATACGCTTAGTACCAAAGAGCAACCCTGGATTTATTAGGATTGATTGATAGATTATGTTTGCATGATGTACTAAAAAGTTGATGTAAATCTTTATTAATTTTAGGCAAAAAGTCATGGCAAAATACATGAGTATTACAACATTTAAGTCCAGAGTAGAGATTAGAAGTGTGTAGAGAAAAGAAAAATGGGTCCAAGGATGGAATCTAGTGGCACACCCTGCCTAACAAATTGTATAGACGATCTATTACCATCCAGCTCCGCCAGCTGGCGACGTTCGTGCAAATAGTTGCTAAATAAAGCAATTGCTGTGTTATACAAACCGATGTCTGTCAATATTGATAGTAGAACCGAATGGTTTATAGTGTCAAAACCTTTGTTTTAGTCCACCAGTATAAGACACGTAATTAAACCTTTGTCTGGTGCATTGTGTAAGTCATCTGTAACTCTGAACAGGGCAGTTTCTGGACTATACCTATCCTGTTCGAAAACCTGACTGCACTTTAGGTAGAATGTCTTTGGAGGAAACATACTTGTGGATATGAAAAAGTACCGCTTTTTCAACAATTTTTGAAGGCAGAGGACGAACAACAGTATATTTCCAACAATCAGGAAACACTCCCTCCATTAAACAAAAATTCACTAGATGTGTGATGTACGGAATTAATAGAGGGCAGCACAACTTGATCATGCTTATATTAACAGAATCAAATCCTATTGCAGTAGATCACATTTTAGATATTGTTCCACCAACAAAACACTCATCGACAGATCTCTCCTCAATACAATAAACCGAAGTTCTTAGCATCTCTGCTGGTATAGCTGTTATGTTTTGTATGATAAACTCCTTCAATTTATCGATTGTAGTAGGTTTTGTTAAAAACACTCTTTCTTTTAGGTATAGCCATATCCGAAACTCCGCTGGATTAATATGTGGTGGTTCGGGGTGGAGGAGAGAGGAGGGCAAGTTTTACGAAATTGTCTGCGGGTGACACGGAGAGGAAGGACTTCTCTTCACTTCTTTTGTTCCAGTTCAATTAGAATCTGCATTTTATATAGATACATTTCTTGTCTTACTTAATTCCAAACATCCAGTTATTTTATTGTCACGTTTTCATCTGTTAAGTCTACGTTTCTTGTAAAAGTCCAGATGATTTCTGTTTATTCATCACAGAACCAGTTGCCTTTAATTTTGCTATGACGTTTTGAAAAGTATACCAACGACATGGGCAAGTTCTTAAACCATTTAATGTACGAACACCAACACAAAAAACGGTATAATATGATACATACAACGTTATAAAGCGAACTTGTTTGTAAACGAGTTTGTTGCTATGACGACCAAAAGCTGACAAATAAATCCCATTATGCAAGATTTCCGGTGGCAGTACATTGATGTCAAATTTATGGATGAGAGAGTGCCACCATTCTATGTAAAGCATCATTAAACCACCTAACCGAATAATTCATTTGCTTTTTGTACATACATACTAGGTATACATATTATATTTGCATAACATTACTTTAATAGAAGTTTTCTTATTTTAGAAAACTAGTTTTGTTGTACTTCCGATAAATTCTCGCGTGAGAGCTTAGAGTTCAAACATTGCTAGCATTGTGTCCGCAGTTTGGAATTTAGCCAAGCAGGTCAACTACCTATACAGCGGAATCCTTATACTCAATACAGTGTTGTATCTTTTACATTTCGAAGAAAAGGTAGATTGTGCTAGTTGGAACCAACAAGTAATGATTTTTTTCTTGATTACTTATCTAAATATTAAACATCCTGCATTTGACGTGTTAAGATGACATAAAAGAACTTATCAGTCACGGGCGCGGTGGAAAATACAATGCGTAAGACTGTGGTAATCGCTAGAACAATTCACGTTATAAACAATCGCCAGTTCATACTATCCATTTCCTAAGACCAAAAGGAACCTGAACGAGTAAATTTTTTAACCGAATTCATCAGATTATCAAAGCATTATCGTGTTACTGCGGTTTCTAAACACGATGTTTGTGGCCGCTTTTATTTATTGAGAAAAGAGCGCTATTTAATCACAAGCTGTACACAACAGAATATGTATTTTTATACCTACACATTTATGTAAAATAATTATGCGTGTTTATGACCTATAATTAGTTTTTAAGGTCAACAGGTCTAAGAGGATGTACAGCAGACAATAAATGTATTTATTTAAGATGTGTATACTCAAGAATAGTTCGTACAGCATATGTTTCTCACTATCTTTGTCTAATATTAAATTCTTTCGTATTTTTCGCGAGCATCAACAAAGGGGTCGTATTACACAGATAACTTTTAAATAACATAAAGAAGAGCGTTCAAAATTGCACCCATATTTATAAAGGTCGGCATTATATTTCAGACGAAGGAGAATGTTATTGAACTAGCCGTAACTAAAGAATGGTGCGGTAGAAGAATTATAAACTGCCTTCTGTAAAGAATACACACGACCATCATCGTGAAATTACGGGTCCAATCCTACTTTACATTTGTGATACTGACCAATATATTTTCATAAAATCGTGAAGCTATTCTAACAGAGATTCTTCTGCCAAAATAGAACTTCCCATTGAACTTTTAGAGTTTTGATTATTAAACTTTGGAGCAATTGTGGCAAAAATAAACAATAAAAATTTGAAACTTTTGAAAGTTCGAACTTCCTCTGGGGAAACTAAGAAAAAAGGTACTGGGCGTTTTCATTTTCCACTACTTTTTATATTATTTGCAAAATTCTGAAACAAACAGTATAAAACATTGTAAAAAGTTCGGTCTGTGTCGAGGTCTATCATCAAGACATAATTGAATTTTATTTACATTGTCAACGTTTGGTTTACGCACAAAATATATTTACTGGTCTCTGGTGGATAAACGAATCTTTGATATCAAATAAACGAAATAAAGATTGAGAACTTCTGTATATTGACAAGTAAGGAGAAAACGAAAGAAAGAAACAACAAAATTGAACAGATTTACAGTACCATTAGTAAAGTATGGCGTTGCAATAATTCTAGAACTATGTGTGTAGGTATGTAATCTGAAACAATGATTGTGTTGTGAAAAGCGCAGAGCGGACAAATTCCCTAGGGTCTAGAGCGTGTTTCTAACAGTAAGTATTTCAAACTACCAGTTAATGATATTTGTGTTCTGTTAGATTGGCGAGTTCGCGACGAAGAGCTAAATATACAAGGTGGTCCATCGAAAATGAAGCTGATGAATTATTCACTCGTTAACTGTCTGAAAAAATTTTGTTTTTCTGTAATTTTTTTT
>SMLS01040480.1:0-19068 GCA_004785975.1 Popillia japonica | reverse complement strand
AAAAAAACCTATTGTGCCCCCATATCGTTTAGGCCCTCCATCCCGGTTGCCCCTGTGAGAAAAAGTTTGCGAACTCGTTGAGAGTTAGTTTCTCTAGTTTGGGTTCGTCCAATCTCGCGACCCCAAAGTAGCTCCACCTTTCCATGTCCCATGCAGGGCAGTCGGAAAGGAGATGCACGGGAGTTTCCTCCACGTCCCCGCAGCTTCTGCACTGGGGAGAATTTGCTAAGCCCATGCGAAACAGGTGTTTGTTCAGTGTGCAGTGCCCAGTCAGGATACCTGTTAGCATCCTTAGCCTGGGCCTGCTCATAGAGACGGCTTTACGGAGCCTGTCCTGGTACGGGTGAGCACCCAGGATTTTGTAGTGTCTCATTCCAGTAAGCAGGGTTAGATCAATTTGAAAGTTTGACGATCACTGAGAACGGCTTGTCTCTGACCCCTGACCCTCTTAAACGCTTACGCCACCAGCCCATTCCAGTGTACTCTTCCAATGTAGTTCTTGAGGGCTAACATGGTTTTAAGGATGCCTCTTCCAGGTGGCAATACCTTTGGCTAGTCGCACATAATGTATTCCGGTATTTAATTTCCTCGCCCTGTCATATTCGTAAGGTGGTACCGCAGAGAGCAATTGCCAGTGACTAAAACCGTATTGTTTGGGGTCCAGTAGAGATTTAGCTATAGGAATCGAACTCTCACAGTTAGAGAAGAGCTCTTACGTGTTTTCGTTGGTAAGAGTACAGAATAGCTTTGGTCCAGTGAATCGGATTCGCTAATAAGAACTGGAGATGGCCGACTCAGTTTTCTGATTTGAAAGCTATGTTTTGTTCCAGCCTAATATCCCCCGACGCCGCTTTCCTCTTCATCTGCAACTGTCTTCCAGTTTCGCGGTTGGACAGGTGCGAATCATTTAACAACATTTATTTTGAGAGATTTGTACCATCAATCCAACAGAGTCTTTGGCTATCTTTCGTTGTATCAGATGAATGGTCTTTGTTTTTACACTACAGAGAATTCCACCCTAATTGTATACCTTACACACTCTCATTCTTTCTTCGGAATAGGTCTTACAAAATAGGTCAAACGTCGAGTTAGTTACCTAGACTGCTTTATTTTCTCCTGGTTTTAAATGAAATATAGACCATAGGTTGTATAGATTAAAACAGATGTTTAAAAAAGATGATTTCACTAATAAAACGAATTTCACATCTAAATCTAATGTTTCGTAAAATTTTGCAATAGTTTTATTTATCGTGTAAATTGTACACATTCCCATGCATTGCGGACGATTATGCAATTAGCAACGCTATGGACTTTCAGCCTAATTTTTCTTTACCTTTCAATAAACATGCATAGGTAATTTCCATAATAATTATATCATTAGATAAGTCCGTCTATAATTAAACCATATTATCGTTATTAATGTTATCTAATGTTTTAATGCTTATCGAATGAAGGTAATTTAATACCTTACACGCAGATGCACATCCGAATTAATCTCTGGGTTAAAACAATAACATTCTGCTTCACCATCGACCATCTTTAATACATATTCAAATAATTATTTGCATATAATTGAAAAAATGACTTTGCAAATTTGGTTAATCTTATTATAATATCTAAGGATATCTAAGAAGGCTGCGCCCTATCAGGGTCGCCCCTAATAAGAAACCACTGCGGTATATTTCACATCTGAAGGAAATCTTTAATTTCCACTGCAACTTTCATATTTCGCGCCATATCAACACCATCGTAAATTTAAACCTGAAGTAGATGGCGCATCAGTCGAAATCCGGATGTGACGCTAGAGAATCATCGAATATGTTCGGGTTAGCAAACGGTGGTCTTCCTTTCTGTTTGGCACTTCGTTCGGTGCGGTTGGTCTGGTACCATTTACTTTAACAAGCCGTCTTGTACCCGGTTAGTTTGAACCTAGGACTTTTAAGCACGTTTAACAGTAAGTATTAGCATTATTTGTTTCAATTTTAACCGATAGTTTTTATTAATTCTCCTTATTTTCGCCGGTTCCCCGTAAAACATTGTTCGTGCACCACGTGTCATATCCATCGTCGCCATGTTAGCCATATGTTTAATTACTGTTTTTCATTATAATAATTAAAATATCATTGCGTTTAGGATTGTGAATGCACCTAAAGTTTATACGCGAGCTTTCCTCACTATTATACGCCATTTTGATGTAAATCCGCGTGTACTTTTTATGGTATTATCGACTATACATTTGTACATTCTCTTACAGCACAACTGAAAAATGGGTAAAGAAAAGATTCATATTAATATCGTCGTCATCGGCCACGTAGATTCTGGCAAATCTACAACAACTGGTCATTTAATCTACAAATGCGGTGGAATTGACAAACGTACGATCGAGAAATTCGAAAAAGAAGCCCAAGAAATGGGTAAGGGCTCCTTCAAATACGCATGGGTTTTGGACAAATTGAAGGCTGAACGTGAACGTGGTATTACCATTGATATTGCCCTATGGAAATTCGAAACCGCCAAATATTACGTGACAATCATCGACGCCCCCGGCCACAGAGATTTCATCAAGAACATGATTACTGGAACATCCCAGGCTGACTGTGCTGTACTCATCGTAGCAGCTGGTACTGGTGAATTTGAAGCTGGCATCTCTAAAAACGGACAAACACGCGAGCACGCTCTATTGGCCTTCACTCTTGGTGTCAAACAACTCATCGTAGGTGTTAACAAAATGGATTCGACTGAACCCCCATATTCAGAAGCTCGTTTCGAAGAAATCAAAAAAGAAGTGTCGTCATACATCAAGAAGATCGGCTATAATCCGGCTGCTGTTGCTTTCGTTCCTATTTCTGGATGGCATGGGGATAATATGTTGGAACCATCCGCAAAGATGCCATGGTTCAAAGGGTGGGCTATCGAACGCAAAGAAGGAAAAGCCGATGGCAAATGCCTTATCGAAGCTCTCGATGCAATCCTCCCACCTTCTCGTCCGACTGAAAAACCTCTACGTTTACCATTACAGGTATATATTTTTTTCATTCCTGTTATAAATAACTACATACTAGATCTTTATGATGTTAAAAATAATTTCTGATTTATATGTGTAGAATAAAAAGGCTTAATCTTTTCTGACATTCCCGAAATTTGCTTCTAATTTAAAACTCTTAAGGAATTATTGGCTAAACCCCGTTTTATTTTTTCAGGATGTTTACAAAATCGGTGGTATCGGAACGGTCCCTGTAGGTCGTGTCGAAACCGGTATCCTGAAACCTGGAATGGTCGTCGTATTCGCTCCCGCTAACATTACTACTGAAGTCAAATCCGTCGAAATGCACCACGAAGCCTTGCAAGAAGCAGTACCCGGCGACAACGTCGGTTTCAACGTAAAGAACGTTTCGGTAAAAGAACTTCGTCGTGGTTACGTAGCTGGTGACAGCAAGAACAATCCACCAAGAGGTGCTGCCGATTTCACAGCTCAGGTCATCGTGTTGAACCACCCCGGACAAATCTCCAACGGTTACACGCCCGTATTGGATTGTCACACCGCTCATATTGCTTGTAAATTCGCCGAAATCAAAGAGAAAGTCGACCGTCGTACAGGTAAAACAACCGAAGAAAATCCGAAAGCCATCAAATCCGGCGACGCCGCTATTGTTAATCTGGTACCGTCGAAGCCGATGTGCGTAGAATCCTTCCAGGAATTCCCACCGCTAGGTCGTTTTGCCGTACGTGATATGAGGCAAACGGTTGCCGTAGGTGTCATCAAACAAGTTAACTTCAAAGATGCCACAGCCGGTAAAGTAACAAAAGCCGCAGAAAAAGCACAAAAGAAGAAGTAGTCCAGGCAATTAAACAGTTTCATACTTGTTTTTACATTTATATTCTTTCTATAGTTTTTACAGGAATTTGAAATTATTTTATATGACTTTGTAACTGATTATTGCCAATAAAAAAAAAATTAATAAAATGTATTCTTTCATTCTGAAATGTATCCTTTCCCCCTCCCCAGTTGACTAGAATTTCTATCCTTTTGAAGAAGAACTTTAAAAGAATCTATTAGATCAACCAATACTAAAAATTGGTCACATTCGATATACAAAACCTGTAAGCATTCACCAGATGCGAATTCTACCAATTACATTGCTTACATTCACAATGCATCCATTTTGCAACAAATTCTTTCACTAAGAAAGGAGGAGGTTCCCTTGTAGTAGCCAATTTACTCCTTGATGGTCAATCTAAAATTTGTGTTTCTATTCACCACCTATTTATGCCACATACATCCGGTTCCATGAATTTGACTAGACAACAAATGAGATCATTTTCAGTCAGTGTGCCAATACACAAATTTTTCCAGGTAGAGCTCATTCTTTTGAAAAAAATTTGCCACGAAGTTGGAATCAGCAATGTGGAATGTATGATGGCAAGTGATTTTTTCCGAATTCTCTCTTTAACGCAAAGATACTTGAAATTACTTATGACATGCTGAAGCTTGTTGGGCAACCGGAAGCATTATCCACCTGAGAGCCTTCAAAAGCGTTTTTTTCTTTATAATTGTCCCCGACAAAAAATTCAGTAAGAAAATTATCTACTTGGATCATTCAACGAGCTAGAGATGTTAAATACAAATAGGATGCATTCTTCCAGTTTCCAGTAGGAACCCCATATGCAGGTGAGAAGTTAAAGAGATGACAGTAATCATGTTACTCTTCAGTGGGTTTCAAGCCACCAACGGATTGAAGGGAACGAAACGGCAGATAAACTTACCAAAAAAAACAGCAAAAATGTCTTTTATTTGCCCTGATTTCTATTGTGATCTGCAAAAGAGCCATCAAACACAAGCAGTTAACAAATGAGAGAACAATAGGAAGGTCTCCCACTAATAGAACACGCCAGGATAAAAGCACTTCTATGAGAATCGCCTAAGTTGCTAGAGATGGTGCTATCTGTCAGCAAAGGAAAACTTGGGCTGCTGGGAAGATTTTTGAAAGATCGGACGACCCTGAAATACTATCTACACAAGCTCGGAAAAGTTGAAGATCAATTCTGCCTTCTATGCAAATAAGATCTCGACATGGCCGAGCAGATTTTGTGTGAATGACTGAAATCCAGGATGAAAATCCTAGATCTTGCCAAACTACATAAAATCACTCACAGTGTGTGCATGGCAAATGCTAACTATATACTACGTATGAGTTGGTTCCCACCGGCGATCCATTCGACCTGAAATGTCGTGACCAATGTCGGATTCTCCCCAGCTATATATCTCAAACCTATTTATAGCTTTTTAGCTGGAGGAATTGAAAAAATGCGCAAGATGCATACGTCGAGATATAGTTGGGACAAATTTGGCGATAACTGAGATCCAAATGATTTTTTCCAAAAATTCGTTACCCTAAATGACACTCAGGTTCATCACTTTGACTATTTTGACTCAAGAGTCAAAAAATCAAAGGATGGAATACTGGCATAACCTCCTCCCCCACTCCCAGGTATACCAAATTTCGACTAGAATCCACCAAATTGTTTTGGAAGTAGCGGTATAAGGTCATAATGCTAATACCTGTCGACCTTAATTTCCTCGAGGTGAACTTAGTGACCATAATCATCAACACTGAACGAAGTTCTCAATTGTTTGTTTCCATACTATTTAGGAACAGTAATTGGTGACTTTCCTTGTATATAAATGTTTAAGAGCCTCAAGTAAATTTTTCAATAGTTTTATTTTAGAAAGAATTTATGTAAGTACATATCCTCCTATATAGGCAACCCAATTTATAAAATTAGTAAATTTCGTTAGTTGCAAGGGCCATGGCTGAACCTAGAGAGCAACCATAATCATTACATATACAAATTTCCTTACAAGATTATTCACTTATTTAGTTTGAATCACTCTACTGTGCTAGGATATTGTAAAATACAATTATTAAATATGTTTTACGACTTTAATTTCAATTTTGCATAAATTTTACAACTGCTATTCTGAATTTTATTTATTATTACCCGTTAAACAAACATATAACAAATATACAGTAGAATCCCAGTAGTCCGACTCTTACTGCTGCCACCCTCGGATCGTTCTATTGTAATGAGGACCTAGGACTAGGTGTAATGTGAAACTGAATCAAGTGCTAAAGCGATTAAACAAAGGCGAATCGCTCTAAAGACTAAACATTAGTGTTAGAACAATTTATTAGAGACTTCAGGACAAATAGAAAAGAGCTGGAGACTCGCTCCACATCTGTAGAAAGTGAAGAATTTGGAAAATTTTCAATATATTGTGGTTTTGTTAACAAAGAAGTCAAGGGAACTACCGTTTAGGGACCTATTGCTACGTTTTAAATGAAAACTTCAAAGACTTCAAGTCGTTTGAATAGCTAGTGAATGATGGCCTTATAGACCGAGAAGGCATTGTGGCATTTATTTGAGATATCAACATTTTTAATGGAATTAAGCAATATCGCCAATGAATTTGAACTGACGCCTGGCCAAGTTTGTAAGATTTTTTGTGCAAGAAAATGCACAGAAGTCGGCAAAGATAGACTCTGGTGTATACAATAACGCCAATGGCACACATGAATTGCCATTATTGGGTCAGAATTGTATGATGATGCGTTATCCGTCAATAAAAGAATAGGTACGATCACAAAATTTATTGGCCTTCAGGTATTTTTCAAAAACTGGCACTAACTCATTGAAGTCTAAGAGATAACTGATGCGGACTAGGGATCATACAATGGATAAGGTAGCATAATATTACCGAGTCTACGAAGGCGATCGAAGACACAATTCATAAAACCTGGTGTAAACTTTGTCCCATTGTAATGGCACAGAATTCCACTTAAACGTGGACAGAAGCTACGAAAATGGAATGAGATATAATGTCAACAGATGCCAAGAAATAATAAACATAAAAAAATGCCTATAATAGGCGCTCATGGTTTATTGTAGAAATCACCCTGCTAACGAGAGTACAATGAAACAAGTTCAAGCATTGGCTTCGGATCACTTGATTTCGACTTTGACCTAAAACCTCATCAGCGAAACTTGGCATTGCAGTTCTGATTTCACCGTACTTTCTCGATATTTGCTTCCGTAATACCCCACAGAATGCAGGTTAGAAGCAAATATCGGTTGAAATCAGATCTTGCATATCGAGCTTCGCTGATGAGGGTTTAGGTCAAAACCGAAATCACGTTATCCGAAGTCAATGCTTGATCTTGCTGGTGTACCGTCTTGGTCAAAGAACGGAATAAGAGACTTAATTCATCTTAGTGCTAAAATTACGAAACATGAAAATTCCGAAGGGCATTTGAAAAATATATTTAGTCTAAGAATGTTAGGAAAAAAATAAAATTTAGAATGTTTTAGATTCATCAGTTTAATGTTAGATTGTGGATAGAATTTAAATTTATCTCTGTAATTAGGTCAATTAAAATTCTATGTTTTTCGTCTTATTTGTTAAATAACTGCAAAGTAAGTTGTTTTTAACATAAAATAAGCTATTCTTCTTAAAATACAACCTACTACCATCATCACCACCGAATACGACGTCTCTTCCTCGAAAAACTGCGAAAATAGCTATATTAGGCGCGTACCTGACGTTCAGCCCCTAAAATCGATTAACAGCAACCTCTCAGTTTAATTTTAGGCAACAAGATACGATTTCCTAATCCGATTTACTATATAACACCCCAGCACATACTAGAGCTAGACAAAATCTATAAAATAACCTTCAAAATCAAGGCAAAAATTGACTAAAATTAAATAATCAAATAATCTGTTTTTCTTACACATATGCAACTCCATCTAATTGGGCTCCAATTGTTTATTACTAATTAGGCTAGGCATAGTCAGCACCGAATAATATTGTCTCCACGTCTAGAAACGGCGGTTTTAATGGCATTAGGCACGTACCTGACGTTCATACGCAAAATCAGTTTCCAGCATTCGTTCAGATTGATTTTGGTCGACTTCCTCAACGGGCTCACTAGATTCAAATCGGGCACATATTAGAGCTGGAAGAAGGCTCTAACATAACCTATAATTCAGGTCAAAATCGGGTCTAAAACTGTCCAAAACGGCCCAAAACTAACTAGACTCTTTCTGTTCTTCAACTCGGTCTAATTACGATGTGATAAATTATTATCAACAGGCCAAGACTCATCACCAAACCGCGAAACTGCGGTGATCATTGCATTAGGCGCGCTGCTGACGTTCAGACCCTAAAATCATCGCCAGCCACCGTAGAATTCGATTTTAGGCAGCAATACGCGGCTTCCTAAATGTGGTCGGCATATAAGACCCCAGCACATACTAAAGTTGCACGAAATCTCCAACATGATCTATGATTCATGTCAAAATCGGGCTAAAATTGCCCAAAATGTCCCAAAATTAAGTGAACTTTTTCAAATAAATAGGCATGTGTTAAATTTAATAATAAATTGCATTAGATGCGTTTTTGTATTATACTTTTTAATTTTCAAATTATGCACTCCCTATGTGAAGCACCCCGAGCCGCCACTGGTTTAAACTAAATGAGCTAGGTAAAACGAACAGTGGGTGTCGGGACACGCAGGAGTGTCAGGAAACGAAATAACAATCTCGCTAAGAGGGGGGCCAGAGTACCCTTTGTGGGGCCAGAACTTTTTGCGGGATAAGTAGCCGTATAACAGTGGAAAAGCTCAAAAGTGAAGTAAACCTCCTCTGCGAACATATAACCGAAAGAGATCCTCAGAACGTATCAACCTCAGCAAAAACAATATTTGTATATTAATCTATTTGTATATTAATCCTATGAATAATTTTGTGGGGAGGGGAGGAAACATCCATCCTACCCCCAAAAACCGCTCTTCACTGTGTAGCTCAAGGACGTTGCACCTACATAGGCGTATGTGAAATTGAAGAGGGAGAATTACCTAATCTGGAGCCTTCCGAGATTCTGCATTTTTAAAGGTCCTAGCGTAATTATCACCCTAAGCTACATTCATATATACAATGACAAAGAACAAACAAGATCGTGATTTTCACCGTTCTAAAAAACGAAAATATAGCTCAAAATGTTAACACATACTGTAGTTTTATCAAGTAATTCGTTATTCGCGGTTTTGACAGGTAACTCCCGCGAATAGCGAGGCTTTCTATGCACAGGATGCTTAAATCTCCCAATTAACCGTGGCTTTCATGATTCTATAGAGTCTAATTCATGATGGAAGTCGCATCAGGCTTCGTCCAGGTTCGTCCATTTATCTGTTGTGAAATAATGCGGAAGATAAATGTAGTACGAAACATGCCTCATCATCATTCGAGAATATTTGTACTAAATAAAAGGAGAATAGATGAGAGAAAACAAAAAAATATGATAAGAGTGATTTAGATAATCCTGGATTTTAGTTACAGTTTTGTAAGTACTACGTAATGGTTTCCCAGAAACCTACGCATGAACGATTGCGTCGTTATTACTTACTAGAATGTTGAAAGTAAAATGAATTGAAAAACATCGTCTTACGAAATGTGCATATTAATTGTTGTGTGAATCTCGTGAGAATCTGAAGGGTGTTTATTCCTGGAAAGCTACACAGATCTATGTACTTATATTGTTATATTCACCTGCTTATCTCACGTTATCATATTTACGATTAGATATCCAAAAACATTTCTATTTACGATAAAAACATGACGTTTAATATTTAAAAATTCGCAAAAGCATTTAATTCGAATAACAAACATCTCATTTCTGGTACAATTCGAGAAAAAAATGGTGTTTATCAAAGACCACCTGTATATTTGGTATAAAAATTCTAGGTATTCTCACGGTATTTCCAGTATATTGGTGATTAGGCAATTCGTTGCTAACAGCGACATCTGGAGGTAACCCTTCGAAACGAATCAGTGTCGTGTTGAGCAATAATTGCCATCCTGCATGAGATATGGTGTACAATATAATGGTAACGATTTGTCACCGCATGAAGCGCCCTCTGGTGACTTATGGAAGCGTAATTTTGTTTTACGTAAAAATTAATGAGTTTTCGGTAAAATGAACTAATAAATCAATACAACATAAAAATAGAGTGTTCGAAAATGTAAGACAGAGGTTGAAGTGACGTTTCGATAGGTAAAGAAGATTAGATTGATGTTCCCCCGGTCAGCGACATCTCAACGTACGTCGAAGCGTAAATCTCCAATGTTCAGAATATATAGTATAGGATCGTCGAGTATGATTAGCATTATTTTGCGTTAAAAACTGATATCCGATAAAAGATATCGGAATAGTCCGATTCGTATTAAAAATAATGTAAAAAAATATAGTATCAGTGCTGAATGGACGATCTCATTTATCGTGAATTGGATGTGTACGTGCGTGCTAAATGTTTGTGAGAAGTGCTATTCGGAGTATTAAACTCGTTTCAACTACGTTTCAATTCCGAGTACCTATATCGATATCCATGAAGCAACAGAGTCAGAAGTTCAGTTTTAGTTGTTAAACAAATTGATCTAATTAGGGGCGATATGCGTTGATTGTGCAGTGTGATGGGTGTTTTTCGGGTTAAGGGGTGATACCGTTTGTTAACGCCAACCTACGTAAAACTCGATCGGAGCTGATGTCAAATTCCAAATATGTTTACAGTAAACTTTGACATATTGGTAATCACTTAATGTGTTTATCGTATTCCGTTCAGAAAAAAATTAATAATAGCAAGTCCGGCCAATTTTTTTCTTTTTCACGCGTATCTTTCGCCCATAATTGGAATCGAAGACGCAACTATGGCTTTGGCTCACTGTATCTATATCTAAAATATTGTGATGTGATGAAACAGGTTTCTTGGAAATGTTTTACGAAGATTCAACGTAATTTTTTCCGTATTAACGAAATCACTTCGCGTTAATTCAATAGTTTTGATTTTAAGGAAGAAGATGCTTTGAAGAGTATTTACTTCCAGTCATATGAGTAAAATTTTAAGTGTAATCTGTAGTGTAACCTGCCATCAAGTTCCATTATAATGGATAAATCGTTCCTGCATATTAAGGTGATTTCAATATATTTATTGATATCTGCCGTATGCCGGATATCCTATTCGTGTTCTGGCTTCTATGGATCTGGCCGTAAGTTCTATTTTGTTTTGGGATTTTTCTTTCCAACTTATCCGAATGATATTGATTATAGTTACGTATCCTGGAGGGGACATATCATTAGAATACGACTCAGGAACTCCATTGGAAATAACATGTATTGTAAACAAATCTTTAAATGAACAATATCCAAATGTGAGTTCGCTTCTAAGATTTATGACAAAAGATGATGGACAGAAGAAACCTGTACCACAAGATAAGGTCAGTTCTCCACTATATTGATACATTTGTTTACTATATTTAGCATGGGTTAAATGTTATTAGAAATCATTGATAAATAATACAATGCATGCTTTTAATAATATTTCATGAATAAGGAGTACAGTTGTATCACTTTTTGATTCCTTTAATTAAAAAATCAAGCTTGTTTTGGAGCTTGTTCTGGAGAGGGCCTTCTCCTTTTTTTTATATACAGGGTGTGTCAAATTCTTTTCCAACACAGAATAGTGGTTTTATTAGACATCTTCACAGCTATACTCGATTGGATTTTTACTCTTAATTTCTACCACCAGAGAAAATTCCAAACCAAACAACTATAGTAACCAAACATCTTCTAAATTGGTTCTTCATTTTTGGGCCGTCTATATCCTCTATACTTATCACGTTCTTATGTCAAAATGCTTGCCAATGCAGAATAGTGGTTTTATTGGATTTCCACTGCTATAAGTACTCTATTGGATTTTTATTCCAAATTTCTAACACCAGAAGAAATTCCAACCCAAACATGTTCTAAAATGGTTCTATTTTTTTCTTTAGCCTCTATACGTCTTAGTTTTGTCCACAAGGGGTACATTTCCTGTAGGTTCAATTGAATTTTCATGTTTGCTATTGCTGCTGGTAGATTGATCTCAACTCACACAATAAGAAGTCTTCAGGACATGGACCGCTAATTCTGGAAGGCAATAGTATGCGTGCTACCAAGATGCAATAGAATATGAGCAGAGCAATGTGCCAATTCGGATAATAACCTTTGGTGTTGAGTTTAGTGTAGTGAAAAGTCAAGTTTCACCCAGATGGGTTTCGATTTAGCGTAAAGCAAGAATATCCTCAAATCATACTCACAAATTATTTGATAAATTCTACCAGAATTAGCAGAGAGACTCTTTCGTACGGCGGTATACGGACGGATGCGTAGAAGTGGGGATAGGTATCTACTGGCCGAGATGCAAGATTTAGGTGGAAGCCCAGCAATCTTTTAAGTGGAAATACTCTCCAAGAGCACGTTCTTTTGAGTCGAAGCTAATTTGGGACTGTCCACCCACCTACAAAGCTTTGGTACACAGAAACGCAGTTATTTTGATGTGGGCTTGCAAAAAATAACAGTTTCGATACATTCGACTACAAACCACATAAGAGCTCATCAGTACGCCTAGATCCCTACTGAATCTTAACAAAGCAGACCTTTGCCCTCTGAGGTATCGCCTCAATAAGATGGAGAGAGTCCTCAAAAATCAACATCACGTGCCACTGCATGGCGATCTTTTGCGATAGCCAATGCAACTTGGAACGAGCACAATTTAAACCGCTCTATGTCAGAGCCATAGCTCCCAAAACCTTTCCAGCGTCTTCAGAAGTTGGGGATCAGTTACGAATAAATGATGAAGGATATTCACAATCTTATTGGTCGCAGTAAAGCACCAGTAACCACAATCTATGCCTCGTTTCCCCCATCGCTAACCGACTAACTTCCAAAGTTTACTCTTTCTTGCATGGACATTATGCAAATCTTTACACGATTGTCACAAAAAATGTACAAAATTTGGTTTCGTTTGTAAAAAAAAAGATGTCCTCAACTGTCAATTGATCCTTCCAATCTTCTCCTAACAGTCCATTATGTACAGTCTGGTCCACAAGAGAAGAGGCGAAGTTTCTTCGGAAGTTATCAAGATATTTATTTCATTTTTTTTACATGAATACACAAATAAAATGCAAGGGCGTAATTGACTAATATACAGTATAATCTCCTCGAGCATTAAGAATAGCCTGGCATCTTCGAGGCATACTTTCAACAAAGATTTTCAGCAAAACTTGTCGGAAGAGCACGCATATCTTCCGAATCACCGTTGAAAGCTGCTTCAAATTGTGAACAAGATTGCCTCCAAGCTGACGCTTCATAATGGCCCACACATTCTCAATGGGGTTTGCGTCTGGAGACTGGGAGGGCCAATCCATGGTGACAATGCCATTTTCCTCTTTCCAAGCATGGTACAGGCGGCTCCGATGCTTCGGGTCATTGTCCTCTTGCAAGACCCAGTTTTCATTATCACCACTTTTGTAAATATTGAGCATTTTGGCCGCATCCAAATTTTGCGTGAAGAGCTCCAAACAACCAAACCCGTGCGCTGAAAAGCATCCCCAGATATTAATTGTTACAGGGTGTTTACGCGGTGCCCTCAACGAAATCGGTGCTACTTCTTAACCAGGTACGCTTCACCGGAACCCACGCCCAGAAAGTAGCTTCATCCGAGAAGATCACCTTCGTCCAGTCGCGATCTTTGTTCTCGCTAGCCCAGCTCAAGCGTTTCTGCATGTGGGTTATGCTAAGTAGAGGTTTCGAACTCATAGAACGATATAATAATTTTTCTTCGTTCATACGTCGCCTGATCGTATTGAGGCTAACACGAATTCCATTCTTCGCAAGTTTAACCTTGGCTTCACGCACAACTGGACAATCACTTTGTCGTGCTTTCTAGACGTTGCTCTCGCTTTACCGCGTTCGGGCAAATCATCAACATTTTTTAACTCTTTATAGCGCTTGGTTCACATCTCAACGAACTTCTTTGACTTTTTAATAATTTTGGCTGCAGCAGCATACGATAATTTTGGTCCTTCTCGATGCGTGCACAAGAAAATAGCTTCAAAGCGTTTTGCATACGCGGCACTCATTTTGCCAATCGACCGCTCTCTTGAACGTTTCTAGCATAACTGACATGTATTTGTGATGGCGTCGTAGCCCATCGATGCTACGATCACGTCGTTTCTTGTGGGACAGACTGTATATTGGCAATCTCAAAAGGAAATTACGTTTACGATAGTTGACCACCGTTTTCTATTTTGTCCAGAGCTTTTATAACGTTGCGTTGCATTAAAAGAAGCATTAGAAGTTGCATTAGAAGAAGATGGTTGAAGGATAGACATTTGGAGTTCTGAAAACATTCCTAACACGGAATTCTATTATCTTTCATTTTTTTCCCCAAATTTGATGAAGCATGGGGTTGGAGCCTAAATACCACATGTTCACATCATCTGGAAAAAATTTCCACACGATCTAAGAAGAAAAATAGGGCCACAACTATATAGCCTTCCCTCTAGCTCCCTTTACTTTTCTAGTAAATGGATTGTAAGAGGAGCTCCATCTGAGTGGGCGGATCTTCTAGCATGGATTAGTTATCACATAGAATCTGCAGAGTATCCAATTTTTGTGACCCACCCTGTATCATTGCAACTAATTGTAAAATGTCGTCCATTTATCGATAGATCTATCAATCTATATCCTCGAACTAATGCATTGTAGCGTTTAGGCGTTAGAGTCCGAGGAAATACTCGTGACTCACCCTGTATATAGGCACCATATATGAAATAAGGTTAATTTTATTTTTCAGATTATAAGACTGAACGAAACTAGTATAAAATTCGTAGACAAACATCCAGAAAAAATGAACCAATTGTATAGTTGCGAGTTAAATAAAAGTACAATATGTTATAACGTTGTGCGAGTCGGTAGTAAGTATTCTTTAGTTAACCATGATGAAAGATGATTACATGAAAACGTTTCGTTTTCAGCTAAACCTCAACCAGTGACTGATTTCAGCTGTATCGGTTCCAATTACGAAAACTTAACGTGCTCGTGGGACCCACCTTTCAATTATATACCAACAAATTATACGTTATCTTACACATTCCCGCGCGTCAGGGCTGGAAAGTGAGTCTTTTTTGCATTACTCAAAACTTATTTTTAATTTATTAGTTTAGTTTCGAGTTTCGATCAAATTCACAAATAATGTCGTACTAAACGAAGTGATACCATTACTTTTTAATTTTTTAATTTATCATCGAAAAAGTTTTACTTCGTTTTTCGTGAGACATTATTCTTGAACGTGATCGTACTAGCGGAAAGTGATCTTATATCGAATTTTAAACAATTATCATTATGTAGGAATAGTCATGATAAATTATCAAAGGCAAACAGATTGTCAGTATCAAAACCAAAAACACGAGGACAGAGGTATGTCCCCTATAATTAATTATGTTATGGGTGTGTTGTTAACATTGTCATTTTTTTGGGTATTGTGTTTGTAACAGTTTTCTTTTAATTGTCGATTAAAATCATCCGAATCATGTACTATAATTACTGTATAAAATGTACAAAAACTCGAGTCAAATTTCTGGACAAAATTAAATGCGAAGTTTTAAGCTTTTTCAAATCAAACCGGTAATTTACGGAAGGACGTTAGCTGAATTTGCAATTGGCATATTCCCCCGTGTTTATCACGCAGCAATCAAAACAAACCGCCGAATCGATCGCTTTAATGGTGAATGGGCGTTTCTTGAAAGCTTCCGCTTTTCAAAATCTAAGCGTCCACGTATTAGTCAGAATATGTACGGCCTTCAAAAATCATTTTCTTCTAAATTTTGCGAAAACAGTACGAGTATTCATATCTCATGTATTATTACATCTGAGGTGGTGGTTTACAAGAATATAGTTAGTGTAATTCTTCGTAGTATTAAAACTGTTGATACATTTAACATACTAAGCGGCTGCATATTTATTTAAGTAGTAGATCAAGTGCGAATACCACAACAGCAGCTATAATTAATTACGTACAAGAGATGGGCGCACAGTTAAAAGAACATTCTGGATGACCGCATATCACGCTCAATTTGGACGTAGACATCTGATTCGAGCGACCTGCAACAGAACAGTAGCCTAAAGCACACATCTAAACTTTGTAGAAATTATTTCGAAGAGAAAATGAGCTAACGACCGCTATTATTCCACATAAATTCTGCCGAGTTGTGTTATGGGACGATCTAGGGGGAAATGTTCACAATTATACGAGATCCTTCGAAAGCATCACTACAAAGTTTACCAAAAAACCATAAGGTGCAAAGTGTGCCATATTTTCCATAAAATTTGAAAATGGAAGATACTTGGGTACATTCCTCTGCCATTTTGGAGCCATCGGTGTAGCATTTGATGGCATTGCTAATGAATTTCAGGATGGTGTCTTTGTCCCATTCGCTCTTCCGACTAAGTTTTGTGGATAAATTTTTTCAAAAAACCGTGTTGTCACCTTTAGGAGGCTGCAGCGTATGACTACCCAATCCTTCCTTTGGCTGAACTCTCCACCAAAATGTGGAGAGGAAGAAGGTCTAGTACCACTTCAATAACCGTTGCAGGAAAAGTCCTCATTGTCTCAGTTATGTAAACACATGCTAAACCTTGCACTTTCGAGATATTAGCTCTCACGATGACAAAATTAGTTCTTTTGCTTCAAGCCACATTAAGAGACGATGCTGGAAATTGAGTTATATAGGAAATGTACCCACACAAAGGCCATTTAATGAAAATGCAAATTGCACAAGAAGCAGTGGATGATCAAAATCTAAAAGAATGGCGAAAATTATTGATAAAAATTATCTACAGTTGGTATAGATGCTTGATGATTGATGCTGGGATGGGTAAAGATATTCCAGAATTCTTCAGGACGATATCTTGGAGGATGAATTTTATGTTCGATTAGGACGGAGCATACAAGCATTTTCCCCCTTAGTTCAAGCTCGCAACAGGTGTGTCACAAATTAGTGATTAGATGACTTGTGACCCACTTTTTTTAGAGAAAAAAAGTTTTGGTGGCCGGATGGGGAGAGGGAAGGTTCTATTCCCAATAAAAAAATTCTTTGACGTTTCAAAGAAACAACTTCCGAGGAGAATACCCGAACAAACATAATCGAAGAAATTTATCAACTAGCCAAATAGCATTGATCTAAGATAATCAGATTTAAGAACCCCACTGGCCATTGCTTTCTAAAGAATTATCTCAAAAAAACGGGCGAAATTGATTTACCAACAGTGACGCAGTAAAATACCACCTAACATGCAATAATACGTGTGGTGTATGAATACTCATACGAGTCACTGTATATGGGTTAGGATATGAAGGCGGAATATATAAAATTAAACATATTTAAGAAAGCTAGGAAGAGGTACAATACTTAGATGTATACAGTTGAACATGAGCCTCCGTTCGCTGTGCCCTGCTTGTATAATAAATGTAGATATATCATCAAATTCTGTATCATAAATTTTAAACAAGATTGAGTAGTACTAGTACTTACACCCCAATGAGTAATGTTGTTAGACAGGGAGTTAACCCCGTCAATTCTTTGTTTAGGCCACTATTCTTATTAACAACATTATTTGTGAAGTGTTCGTGCTTTTCTCTGCAATTTTCTCCAAATTAAACTGAAATTTGTGTGATCGTAGAGTGGAATTTTGCAATTGCTTTAGCTTTATTTGCGTTGTGAGGACAAAGCAAAGCATTTTGCGAATCCTTTTTTCTTTGTTTTCAATTTTAACATCAATTAATAATAAACTAAAAATATATACGAATGTTACTTACGTTTTTTAATAATATAACGATCTTATTAACATTTTTATAATCACTACTGAAAACAAAATATTTGAATTTTAGTTGTTGCGCATTGCGTCACGTACGATCGTTGGAATGAACCGAATTCCTGCATATGATGTACCCTGTCATAGCTTTAATTAGACATTGTTTAGGAAATATGCATCAGCAATTGCTTTATTGTTGATGTAAACGTGCTTATATCAGCGATTGGAACTGTTGAAACAGTTAACATTGGTTTGGTTGAAGTTATTTAAAGTTGCAAAACAAAATTCAATGATTAGCGTAATTAGCACTTCCAGAAAATTGTGTAATAAGCTTCTTCCAAAATTAATAGTGTCCAAAAATACTTGCGCAGTAAAGATAGATCTTGGCTACTAAAACACGACTGCGATAAAGAAGGTAAAACACCTTCTGGAAGAACCATCCATATATTTAGTCTGTAGGTAACTGAGGAAGTACCACATGGATTACTCGCTGTAATTAGTGTCAAATTCCGCATTGCAACCTGTGCACTAGAATGATATGGTCTGGATTTTGCTGTATTAAATTTTCAAAATGACGACCGTTAACTTGGAATCAAATAGTGCAATCTTGCTTCAAACGCTCTCCTGAAATTTCACATTTCTGAAGTGATTCCTTTGCCTTCTTCAACAATTTTTCAATGAGATGCCTCAGAGAAGAAAAAAATAAGTGGTGCAACTTCGATCACTTCAACGTTCACCAAAATGATGATTTAGAAATGATCAACAAATCTCGAATTTTCCATGATCAAAGTTCCGTCAAGGAAGAGCGGTTATAAGCAACATTGTTTCAGGGTATCTAGTGTGTTTTGGTAATCTACTCAGCCATTGCACCCCGTATTGCAGTCTTAGTTATTGCAAGACCCGGTTCTGGTTCAATGAATATTGTTGGAGAGCCTTTTCTTGCCACCTTGTTTACTAATTTATTGTTTTTAAATTTTTCAATAAGTTCCAAGCTAGTTTTGAGATCCTGCGATCTGACTGAAGACAACTGATTGATACCTTCATTATTAACTGCCCGATGAAAATGGTGATATTGTTATGTGCACAGCCCGTTTCTCTAAACTCACTATGTAACTGCACATGTTCTTGGAAAGAACAGATCAATTAATTTCGACTTCATGGTTACACAAAAAAAACTCCTCTGAAGAAGATTCCACTAAACAAAGCAAACTGAAGTAATACCGTGCAAAATGTTTTTAAAGCTGAAAATGATGTCATGATGAAGTCAACGTCAGAATCCCAATCCATATCCAAATCGCTATTTATTTTCACTCATTTTTTTT
>SMLS01040431.1:0-10163 GCA_004785975.1 Popillia japonica | reverse complement strand
AAAAAAAAGAACTAGAAAAACGGGAAAGAGCGAAACCGTGAGAATGTAAAACTTTCGAATGAAAGGGAAAAGGGTGATAGAAAACAAAGATTGGAAGGGAAAAAACAGATGAAACTAAACGAAATTAAAGACAAACGAAAAATTAAGAAAAAAAGAAAACACATTGTAGCTAGCGAATCATCCCATTCATCTGCTGAAATTACCAGTGAATCAGAAGGCGAAGGAGACAACTGAAATCAACCACTCTCAGAAACTAGTGAACAAAATGTTCAAAGCTTCGTACTGGAAAAAAGCGATTTAGAGGAAGAGGACTTTGTTATCATCATTTACGATAATAAATATTACCCTGGTCAAATAAAAAAGATTAATCATAAGAAAAAAACCTATTCAGTGCTGTCAATGGAGCAAAGCGGTCACAACTTCAGATGGCCAGAAAAAGAGGATAGCTTGTGATATTCATTGAAACAAATTATTTGTAAAATTGGAAAACCAAAACCAATCAACTCAAGGGGTAGTTATCATGTATCCGAAATGGCTATTTATCTGCAATAAAATGCTTCTTTTGCTTGTTTATAAATTTTGATAATTTTTAACAAATGTTTTTATTAACCACCTAATTTGTGTTTCTTTAAAATAGGTATTAAACTTTGGAAATTTATAGCAGGTGACAGGCATTTGTACGATTACGTTAATACGCTAAGCAATTATTCTTCCATCAATAGTATCTTTTGGAAACAACTACCATAACTAGGATTTAATATAGCAATGACTCCTAAATACAGTTCCTCAGGGAAATTGTGGAGCGCCAGCTTGGAATTCACTGATTATGCCTACTTTCAAACAGCAAACATGGACTCTATTCGCTTGACAAAGGAGTGTTCGTCAATTTTGGTTCAAGCAGTTGCGACAAATATCGTAATAGAAACGTAAACAAAGACGGATTTCCTGAGGTTTTTGGACCAGTATAGAATGAGTATATGCCCACTGATTACGCTATGTCTAGATTTTGAGTAACAAGCATTTATTATTTCAACAAGAGTGTAATTCCTACACAATCATATTCACCAGATATCCTTGAAAAGTAAGCGAAGAAAGACGATTCCTATAATTCAAACGAAGATTAAATTCCAGATGAAATTCTCTTGGTCTTATAAGAATATCTCTGTAAACAGGTCCTTCTCTTGGAAAAAAAATCGCTCTCAAACTTAGAATGCTTAGTTCAGAATAATAAAAAAACTTACAGTGAAGCAAGTTTTAGATAGATTTAGATTTGATCTATAGATATATTTTCAAATATGTACTTTGTGCTAAAATCTAAAGGGGCTGCTAAAGCGTACTATAGGTATGTGTGATCCACAGCTTTTTTTCGGCTATCATTAATGCTTTCAAGCTTTGACTTAAATTGATGTTTAGTTAGAGATCAAAAATCATATTTAAATATTAGCAACAACGATAAACATGAAATATGATGCAAAGCTCTACCAATACCAAGACCGATCAAGTTAGAATATCAAATATAGAGGGAAAAGTACATGAGGAAATCGCTTCGAATCCGAGAGCTTGTCGAAAATTCCTTCTTCTGTCTTAAAATTTACATATCTTGCACCTTGTTTCTGGGGGTGGCCCAAATCAAATCAATTGGATTTAGATCAGGGTGATATGATAGAAGTCTGAAAACTGTACGTCCACTGTGTTGTAGAATTTTATCGAATTTATACGTTATGTATTGACCCTCATAGTGTTCGGTTAGTTGGCATAATGGTGGCATCGATATAGTGTCAGAAGGAATATTTTTTAACCTATCCTTTAATGTTCTTTATTCAAAAATTTCGAATTTTCGTCTGTGGATACAGACTTTATCAAGACATGCTGTTAAAACACATTATAATTAAAATAAAAAACAAAATGACTAAAGTGGGATTACTTACATGAATTATGAACTATTTTTGATAAATAATAGAATTGTTTGAAGTTGTATTTTGATAAGAAAGATACATTATTTAAAATTAAGTCGAAACACTATGCAATTGAAATCGCAAAGTGGACGCTGTGCCAGACAATAAATATTAAAAACTAAAATCAAATAACATCAAAAAACCGATGTCTTGTAAAATTTAAACAAACAAAAATACAGTCAGATACACAAAGAAAAGAAGACTGGGATAAATACAGTCCATGTCAAAAGAGTGAGGCCAAATTTTACAAATTACAAAAAAAGTAAGTGGGTGAAGCCCCAACGTTATTAATTGACAAGATCATCATCATCATAATGGAACTTAGGTTATCAACATCTTTCCTAAAAGTAACTGAAGCAGCCGTCTTCTGTATGAAACACATTTCCAAGAAATTACGTTTAAGTCTATTACGTTGAAAATCCAAGACCTCAACTTCGTCAAAATCAAAAGTCTGCTCAGTATGTACGCAAAGGGCGGTGGAGGCGCGATAATTTAATAATTTATTAACAAAAGAATGGTTAAGAATATCGGGTACCAAAATTTGATTAGCCTATTTGGCGAAATCTCAGCCTTAACAGTTTGTGTTGTACAAGCAGAGAGAGAAAATCAAATTAAAGTTAGTTACCAAATCACTCGGCTGTAGTGCACATCCCTCTCTAAGGCTTCAAACCTTTGTAACAGATATAACATTCTTCCAATATGTATAATTTGCGCACTACCTTTAGCTCGTAATAGAATATCCCTTGACGATTTCACGCACGCATACTGACATCTTACATTTACAATCTGCAAATTAAACAACAACAAAAATAGCAAAGACGGAAGTTTTATTTAGGTTACGTAATACCATGTTCGAATGCGGAAACCTTACAATTACCGCCGTAATTCCGCAACGATCACATAATCAAAGACAATAAATAATTCGCCGTTATTGCAGGAATTCCGACGATATTAGATGTTCGCGGAATGTTTTAATTCACTTATAGTTATCTCGGCAATCCGTGTTCGCTTCCGAACAATCCTAACCGTTGTTGTATATTGCGTGTTTCATCCTGATCTGTTTCTTTTTTTTCGCACGTAAATAACAGTATTGACGTTTAATACGCGAACACCGTTATACGCTGAAAGATATTACAAGATACATGCCTATGGTGCCTACCTACCTAGCAGTTTTCCCGAAATTAAAACGGAGAAGCTTTTAGCATATTTCGCAATAAAACGCTACAACGTAATATTTCATGTAATCTTAACGATGTGCTAAGGTAAATTGCATGCATCGGCTTAATATTGGGGCAAATTCACTTCCTTGCGTAAGCAATTTCACTACGAGAATCGCGGTGCTTAAAAAAAGCAAACTAGAGGTTTACGAAAAAAGTTGCGAAGATTAGCACGGATGCTACGCGTAACATATTATTATTTTAAAAGATCTAATTAGACTGAATGAAGCGTAGAATCAGTAATAGAGGCAACGGCAAGTTTAATAAAATGACTGTAGATATTGCTTTTTACTTGTACGTAATATTTATTCTCATACTTCCATATGCTAACCAGAAATATAAAACATGATCTCAACAGATCTCCTCCTTGCGAGAACCACCAAATCTAACACAAAATCATAATTATAGTTGAACAAGTAAAATATCGATTATTTCGCATAAAATAACCGCTAAAGCAATACTTTAACTATTCAACGACCTCTTAAATATTCACCTCATTGCACTGATATCTTCCGATATTAGTCGATATTCGAATTTACATGGAAAACGATAGAGCGAGAGAGGTAACAATATTGTGATGATTAAGCCCGATATCATTAATGCCGTGGCCAATGTGCCTAACTGAAAAAATCCACAGGCAATAGCAGCGCAACCGACTTAATGAGTTTATTAATTCACGTGTGTTGTAATGGATTTTTTCCCTTACGGCGGCCAATAATTGAAAACAAATGATTGACGTTAATTTTTTTCACTGCGGCTGAGCGGCTCCCGGTTGACCAAGACAATTAAACTCCATCGATTTGTCACAGTTTTGTGATATCAGCTGGCGATAAGAGGAAAGCGGTTACTGGTGCAGTCATGGCCGAGACGCAAATGAGATTTTTATTGCCCTGAATTGGGTAATGTTCCAGCGGTAACTGCGCCGATGCAAATTGGGTAAGGTTGTTACAGATAGGTACTTAAAAATTTGGTAAAGTTTTAGTATATTTTGCAAGTTTTAACTAGATTATTATTATGTAAATTTCATTAGCTAACCTGCTAAAAGAAATACTCCGGCTGTAGGAGAAAAATACTTGATGTTTTAATTTTGTATAAATTTTTCATTCGTCATCACTCAATAATACCGCAAAAAGTATCTAGCAAATGTGTAAACAGGTGGTTTTACTGGAATAAAATATATTTATGTTAATGCTTTTTGTATCAATATAACTTTTTATAGGTGATACATTCACTAGAGTAGGATTATTATAAGAAGTACTTACATGTAGGTATGTCATTATGCGCTATGAACAAAAGAGCGTTAGGGCGAGTCGATTGCTTTTTTTGGGTGAAGTCTGGTCTCATAGCCGTCGTGTGGTTTATTGCTAGAAATATTTTGATCTACGCAATTAAAGAAGTAACATTGACAAATTTTTATTTTTACTGATTACATCGCAATAACTTCGAACAAGAAGAATTAATTCATAACGATAATGTACTTCTACTTAATTCTTTCAGGTTACGCAATTAATTTTATACCCCTTTTTAAAATTGCGTACATACATGTAGGTAATTCTTGTAATAATCGAATTCTATAGAGTTTTACTTTAGACAAATCCAGCTAACAACATTTTCTAGTTATTTAAAGGAAATTATTAACTTGTAATTACTAATCCTAATCTTATTTAACTCGCGATTATCAATGCACCTTCTTAAACCTTCAGTATTTTTCTTAACTAAAACTATCGGGCTGCTATATTTTCCTAATAATATTCTGTGCTAACAAGTCATCTACTATTTTGACTACTTGGTCTTTCTCATAATATGATAAACGTCTTGGTCTAAAATAAAATGTAGGCTGTTCTGGTTTGACATCTATACGCATTTCGAAACTTAATTTGGGTTTAGTTGGCTTTACAGAATTCAAGTAAGTTGCAAACAAATTCTCTAAGCTGGTTTTTATGTTTGGAATCAATGGCAAGATTCGTGTCTATTTTTACTTCTTTAGTATCAGCAATAACCAAATATAATTTACAATTCATCGTGTTTTCTGGTACTACAGGAAAAAGAATATCTACATCAGTTTCGCAAACAGTTACCGTGGTCAAAAATGTGATTTCTAATTATGCAATCTTATGATAAAAATGTCTCGCTAATTAAAGATATAGGACTGCCTGTATCTAAAGTAGGTGTTATACTTATCTTATTCTCCTTTATTTTCAGATATGCGTCTATCTGGTACGATGGAATACTTGGAACCCATATCGTCACTGGATCACGTTGTTCTTCTACTAGATTGGTGACATTTTCTGAACGGATTGTTGGATCTGCTTTTGGTCGTGCCTTTCGACAGTCGTATGACTTGTGCTCCATTGAACCACATGAATAGCTACAACCCCTTTCCTTGCGAGGTTTTCTACATTCACTTAATTTTGCCATTTCTTTCAAATTTCTGATCCCTCCCCTTTTCTTTTATACAGGGTGCTCGGATACTTGTCTTACAAAATTGAAATACTAGTTGTAACATAGGAAACAGAATAAAACCAAAAAAAGTAATAAAAACGATTAGCAAATGCATAAAAAAATTATTTAAAAAACCAACAAATGTTTTTAGGTGGGCCTTTACGTGTTAAAAGTGAATAGCCTATCTTTATGATATCGTCAGCAGTACGATAGCACTAAAAGAAATCAATATTATTGAGGTAGGTCATTGACGAATTCGACTTTCTGTTGAGCTACACATTAATCCCTATAAACGCACAGCTGTTGATAATTCGATCACGCTTGCTACTTCAGCATCATTAGTCTATCAGTTTGCAGTGGTTAATGTATTGTGCTTCCTTGCCAGTATTTTTATTCGTCTACCGTACTACTTACATTAATTTACAGTTAATAGTAATAAAATGCCTTATCATTATACAAACAACGAGTTAAGTGATATGGTTCTTACATATGGAGAATGTAGACAAAACGCAAGAGCTGCTCGTCGACGATACGCCAATTGATTTCCTAATCGCCAGTTTCCAGCATCAACCACATTCACAAACGTAGTGCAACGATTGCGAGATACCGGAAGCGTCAAACTTCAGCAAGGACGTGGCGGTAGTAATCAAAGGAATGTAGACGCAGAAGAGGAAATTTTGAATATGGTAGAAGATGATCCATCTGTGAGCACTAGGCAAATTGCGCGTACAGTAAATTTAGCGCGGTCTACCGTGTGACAATCTTTAAGAGAAAATCAACTTCACCCCTTTCATCTTCAGCGTGTGCATAATCTTTCAGAAGACGACTACCTTCATCGAGTGCGTTTTTGTCAGTGGTTAGTCGACCAAAATGCGGACAATCCCAACTTTTTAGGTAAAATTCTATTTACGGACGAAGCAAATTTTTCACGTCAAGGCATATTAAATATTCACAACAGACATGTGTGGGCAATAGAAAACCCTCATGCCATATATCGTACTGTCAGCGTCAGCGACGATTTTCCATAAATTTGTGGTGCGGTCTAATAAACAATTTTATCATTGGCCCTTTCTTATTACCGGCTTGTTTGAACGGGGAAAGCTATCTAAACTTTTTGGTAAATGAACTGCAACCACTTCTAGAAGATGTGCCATTAAACATTCGCCAACAAATGTATTTTATGCACGATGGGGCTCCGCCGCACTTTAGACGAGATGTGCGGCATTATCTGGATAACACTTTCGGTGATTTTTGGGTTGGTCGTGGAGGACCGGTAGCTTGGCCACCTCGTTCTCCGGACCTAAATCCATTAGATTTCTTGTTTGGGGGACATTTGAAAGACTTCGTTTACAACAGAGAAGTAAATAATATCGATGACTTGAGAAATAATATTTACGAATCTATTGCCCGTATTCGTGAACAGGACGTGTTACCACTAGTGCGTAATTCATTGTTGCGGCGCGCTCATTTATGCATACGTGTCGGTGGTAGCAACTTCGAACATTTACTTTAGCAGTCGAGCGGTCCTGAAAACATTAGACTCTCAGGTAGTGCTTCTAAAAAATTTTATAATTTTTTTTTCCATCATTCGTTTTCTTAGCTCGGTTGATGACGATTTTTATTTTTTGTAAGAGAAGTATCGGAGCACCCTGTATATAGTTCTTCGTGCACCCTTAACTCTGTCATATAAAATTCAATCCTTGTACAAATCGTCTTCGTCGATGTGTGATCTAGCCATGAAATAATTACTAAGATCTCTTGACCATAATCCTATTATAACCTGTTCATTTGTCTCGCAGAATGGTAAATCTAGTTCTTTGCAATATGATACCTTTTCATGAAAATACGTACTTTCTTGCTTTTGTTGTACCCCTAGTTGCATGGTTTTCCATAGCTCTGTCTTGCTTTTATCAGTCTTTGAAAATGTTGCCTTAAACGCAGACCAATTATGTATATCTTTAGCCTTACCTTTATACCAGTAACGTGCTGCTCCTTTGAGTTTTGCCCTAGCTGGTTCATTCATGCTGTCTAAGACTAGATACTATTCATCGCAAGTTTCTAAAATTCCTATCTTATAAAATGGATGGAACTTACCCTGAGAGGGGAATACCTCAGGACGAATTGTTGTCAAGACATGATATGTTAGCATTGGGCAGAAGGAGGGAGGAAATGTATAAGAAATTTCTAACTAAATTAATTCAGAACAACATCGACTGCTCCTTCTTACTTGAACGCCTGAATTTCTTCGTACCAAGGTTGAATTCGAGATACGATAGCACCTTCCTTGTTCCATTTGCGAGGACAGATGTCATGAGAAGGGCGCCGATCTATACACTGTCTTGGATTGGTAACAAGCTTGAAGATAATCTATCTCACTGGGTCTGATTTGTTATGGGTGATTGTTATTTATTTTTTTTTGTTTTTTTTTTGTTACATGATGTATATACTTTGTATGTCTTGTAAATTATCCTGTAATTGGGCCATGCCTGTTGGATAATAAATTGTCTATTATTATTATTATTATTATTATTATTATTATTATTATTATTATTATTATTATATTTAATCTCTTACGGCCACGAATGTAATTGACCCGTTGTCTCAAGCCTATGTAATCACTCTCGAGCACGACTGGGACCCTTTTCTGCTTCAAACGGTTCAATTGGTTTACCTAAATCCAGCATTATATTGAAGTTTTTAACTTCATTCGTCTCATCTTTCTTCTGAAACATAGCAAGTATTGCGGTGTTCTGTCGCAGCAAGCCCGTTATAAGTTCCTTCGTGGCATTATCTTCTCTGTTCGCTGCCTGATGCGTTTGTTAGAAACTTTCAAATTCACTGTTTTGAATATCATTTCCATTTGTTCAACTACAAAGATTATTGCCGAGCAACGTGTCGATTGCTTTTTCCTGTGACCGTTAATTTTCCCTCTAAAACTAACCGCACGGCCTTTCTCGTAATAGTAATAGGTTTTCTCTCGTAACATTCAATACTCGAATCCAGCTTCTGAGAAACTACTTATGTACTACGTACTTATAGTATGTGGCGGGGTATTTCTCTTAATAAAACAATATAACTTAACAATAGCAATTCTAATAATATCACCGAAAACTCTTCCTTTTGTTTCCCTATGAACTAACTGCCCACTCTCCCCTCTCCTTTGCGGGAAATTTAAAATTTCAAATTAGGTTACTACTTTGTTTTATTAAAGTAAAGTTCAACACAAAATTGATAATTATCTCCCATGTTTTGTGGAAGAAATAGTGCTATATTAAATTGAGTTAAACATATATTAACGGAAAATGAAAAAAGCACTTACCTCGAATTTATAGTCACTTCATTACGTTACACCAGCTAAATAATCAGAATAAGGCGACTGAGTTCAAAGTAAAAACAACAACTGACTAAACTCACATCTTTATTGTCTATGTATGTATGTATATTTCCTATAACTCAGATCTCTAGTAGAACAAGGCAAACTCAATATAAATACGGTTGACATAGAAACATGACATTTCCTTCGGTCGGTTTCACATTAAAACAAAGTTGACATCGATCAACATCCCCATTCCACATTTAATAAAAGACGCAGGAGAAATAGCATCATCAGAAGTTACTTTATAAAAGTAGGCACCACTTAAATACACATTTTATACAATAAGATGTTTTTATATATGTACATAAATAAAAAAATGATAAACAGAAAGAAATGCTATAATAAAAATAAATAAATAACTATTATATTATACAGTGTGTCCGCAAAGTATAGAATTCATTTTTTGCGAAATAAACAACTTTGACGAATTTCCCGAAACAGATCGATTTTTGATTTTAATTAGTTTTATTTTAGCGGACCCATAACGCAACAAACTGAGATTGAAAAGATATTTCAAGAAATTGGTACGGTTGAAAGTGCACACTAATCAGGTCTCTCCTCTGTAGATTTTGATAAAAAAGTAGATGTTGTATTTGCTGTTGAAGACGATCCGCTAGATCCCAAGTATCTACCTTTTTGGAATCAGCTCATTATTAGTAATAATCTAAAAGTGTCCCCAAATACAGGATGTTGTATTCAAAAAACATACCGATAACGTCATTACATTAATGTGAATCACCTTGTATAATTTGGTTGTAGAATGTAGAACATTAAAATTAAAAATCGACGTGTTTTGTTTTTATTTTTAAATGGCTTTTGCTTTAGGATATGTCCAATTTATTCCATACTTTACGGACACACTGTATAAGCAGATAAGGACAGTTTTCTTCTAATAAAGGGTTGGTGCTCGATTTTAACGTTGCGAGTTAACCTAGATTAAACCTATGTAACAATTTGTAACTTGATTTTACAATGGTAAAGAAATGTATTTAAAGCAGCAGATTTCGCGAAGGAAGTGGCTATGTAGGGTATAACATTGGTATTCAAAATATTTACTTAGGTATGTATATATTTTTAAAACATTTATATACAAGACTAGCTTAAAATCCATTTCTTTTCGAAAAATAACTTTGGTCATTCGTATTATGACTAAAATGCTAAAATATATATATA
>SMLS01040338.1:0-16516 GCA_004785975.1 Popillia japonica | reverse complement strand
TTTTTCTCTATTCTGGAGCATTATTTTGTTAGTTTTATTGAAACTCACAATGCTAAAAATAACGCAATATTGTTGACGTACGAATTATATAATATTAAGGCGCGTCCACACTATACCGCAGTAGGCTTTTGGCACTGCCTGGTTGACAACGCCGATAGTATGTGGACGTAACCGTTGACATGTGCCGCCGAGCTAATGGTGTGCCAACGAAAATCGCTTGAGTGTCGGTCTACTACAAAGAAAGCCAATGAGAGCGGGGAGTGGGGACGTGCCAACCGCTGGCTCCACGCGGCTTCAGTTGTATCTGAACAGCGACGTATTCAATCATGCAGTGGACGAACGCTAAAGTGTTTGAATTAATTAATCTATACGGAGATCGTCCTGTTATGTAGGACTGTCGTATGAAAGAGTAGAAAGATAGGAATAAAAAGCTAGATGCTTTACTAGAAATTGCTGTTAGCTTTGGTGTGGATAAAGACGAAGTGGTGAGGAAAATTAAGAACCTGGTGTGCCAGTCACTAGTTCCATATTGTGCTCTACTTTGCAGGCTTGGACGCACCCAAAACCGTCTTTTCATATTTTTTTACAATTTTCAATTATTATCAACGCAGCCGAAGAAACAAGTAAATCCTCCTCTACAGACATTGTGCGACTAAATGCCAACTCAGATGTAGACGGGAGGCTAGCAGTTGTCCAACCTGGCAGTGTCAACGGCCAACAGCGGCATAGTGTGGGCGCGCCTTTAGCTCCACATCCTTTTCCTTGCGGAACACCACTTAATACCAGTGGGCAATAGGACGTTTCAGACATGATTGGTTGGTGTTTATTGCTGAACGAAAGTTTTAATTTTATATTTCAAAAAAAGTCGCCAATTCGCTAAGTTTTCTCTAATGCCGTAGATATCAAGTGTTGCAAGTAATTTACCATGTTGCACACAATCGAATACTGTCTTCAAACCATACAAAATTCAGATCTGTACGTGTTTCACATTGTTCAATATACTATTATAAAATTTATTCAGTGTAATAGAAATAGATAATTTTTTTGCCTGAAACGGTGTTGATTGTGTACAATGATCTCATATTTATCCAAAATATGATTAAGTCAATCTAACATACAGTATACTAATGTTTTACAAAGAACAGACGTAAAGGCAATGAGACGATGATTAGAACAATCTCCATCGTTTCATTTTTTTACAGATGTGACGTACAGTCACCTGAAAGAAATTGTGGAACGATTTACATAGCGATTATATGTAAATCGTTTTACAACTTCTTTCAGGTGAGTGTACATTTTATTGTAGTAATAACACAAGCCTACGTATTTTTCTTACCTCTAAGTACTTCTCTATTTTCCAGATATGTTTCCACTTTTAGGTCAAATCAAACTCTATTCGATTAATAAATTGATTTTCAATAATTAATGAGACAAGTAAAGCTCCTTTAACGGAGTGTAAGTTTTTGTAAGAGGAAAAGATCATGCTGAGACTTAATTGCCGAAGCTGGTTGGTACTTCTTCTGTTACTCTACTAAAAAGATTTATTGGCTGTATGTAGGTCATTGAATTTTTCTGGGAGCAGCGTTCTCCCTGGTAATGATTTGAAAACAAAAGATTATTCAATAATTAGATAGACCCTATAACTTTGAACATTAACAAAAACTAGAAACAAGTGATCAGATTGTATTCGATGGATACTGCGGTAGAACAATAGACTCTTGTGGTGATTCCTCTTGGGTAGTGCTTACAACCACATTCGAATATGGAAAAAATAGATTAGGTGTAATCATGCTTCTTTGGCTAAGCATACTTAGCCGGCACTTTTCTAAATTTAGTGATTTTGCGCTGCTTTTACACGGCCCAATTATTATCATCTTCAGTGTAAATGCTACAACAGTTGCCGTACTGAAGAAGATCAACTTCAAGATCTGCCTACTCTCTACATGCCAATGGTTACAATACTATGACTCAACAACCTATAATTGTGTTGATATTTTTTTTACTTAGCAACAGGTCTTGCCAGAGACTTTTTGGAAGAACTTGGGGTCTTAAACCAAAAATGATATACTGGCTATATCAAATGGTTGTGAGACCCATGGTCACGTACGCTAGCCTAGTTTGGTGGCCAAAAACCAATGAAAAGACAGCACAAAGTAAGCTGCAGAAACTGCAGCGACTAGTATGTCTGGGAATCACAGGAGCAATGCGCACCTGCCCAACTGCCTCAATGGAGGTGTTACTGGGATTAGCACCCTTGCACCTGGTAATTAAGAGAACTGCAGTTCTCAGTGCTCACCGGCTCAGTATAGCACATCGATTTAAAGAGGGTGACTTAACCGGACACTTAAGGATTCTGGAGGACCTCCGAGAAGAGATCCCATCCTTAAATAAACCAACGGACAGCATGACTGTCAAATTACATCACGAGCGACCATTTAGGGTGCTATTTCCGAGCCGCGAGGAATGGAGCTCTGGTGGACCCAACTTTGAAAATGGAGCCCGTGTCTGGTATGCATCCGAGAAAACCTAGACAAAGGCTTGAAGGATGCCAACATCTATATATGCACCGATAGCCAGGCCGCTCTGAAAGCTCTAGCCACTCACAGGTTTGAGTCTAAGTTGGTCTGGGAATGTCGGGTGAATGCGATGGAACTGGCCGCAAATAACAGGGTTTCCCTAATGTGGGTTCCAGGGCACACGAATACCAAAGGAAATGACATGGCGGACGAACTTGCTAGACAAGCCGCAAACGTGCACTTCCTAGGACCCGAACCCTTCTTTGGCGTGTCAAAACACCAGCTCAAGAAGGAACTTAAAGATTGGGAAGCAAAAGAAATGGCATCCCTCTGGAGGAAAACACCCGGACAAACACAGGCGAAGAAAGTTATCAATTGCTCGCCAAATAGTAATAGAAAACTTCTTGATCTAAGAAAATCAGACTTAAGGTCCCTTACCGGCCTACTTACTGGTCATTGCCCTCTAAAGTACCATCTCAGAAAGATGGGCAAAGCTGATCAAGACTTGTGTCGCTTTTGCGAATTGAGATCTGAAACAGCCGAGCACATACTTTGCGAGTGCGAAGCACTGGGCCGGCGAAGGTTTCAGCATCTAGGACAGGCGACTGTAACGCCTGAACAGATTAAGGCCTTGGCACCCAAACTAATCCTGGGATTCGTTGGGAACATCGGATTAGAAGGGTAGGTATTCACAATAGATCAACAGGTCGCAGTGAAGTGAGGTTATGGAGCCTGTACGACCCTTCTTATACAATACAATACAATACAATACTTAGCAACACATACTCACCACACCAATAGGAACCTATGGCAGTATTTATTCCTTCTTACGTTTTTTTAGGAGTTGCTATGTGCTACTACGACTAGGACGACACTAAAGAGGGAAATGGGTCTCGAAAATTATAACTTGTTTTCGAAAACAACAGTGTTGGCTGGTAGTACTGAGACCAACAAATTACCGTCAGTTAGCACTGTTAAAACTACGTATGGTGTAATTAAATGACCATGACTGACAACGGCTGAAAGGAATCATTTTAAAAATTGCACCCCATTAAAAGTAAAGGAAATGTTTTTATCGTGGGTGCAGCTGCAGCGGCTTTCTAAACTTTATTGTGAATATAATAAAACTATCACTATACCCTTGCTGTGCTTCTTTTCCTACATTACATCGGCGTAAATAATGTTGCGCTCTAAATTATGTCCTAGCAGCTAACGGTAGCTCAACCAAAACGTCTCTTTTACATGAGGTTAGCTTTGGGGAAAGCTAGTCTTATCCTGGATGTCTTTCCGATAGAAAATTAAAATATTTTTGTATCTGCAACTGCAACTTCCAAAAATTTCTATCAGTATTTTTTGCAAACAACTTTTTTTGATTGTGCTTTGAGTTTCTTTTAATTAACAAATCCATGAAACATTTTACACACTTCTAAAATACAGCAAGTTTCCAGTGTTATGTATAACCATTACAATTTGTGAATAACTATGTTTAGCAGTTTTCCGGGGAGTGTATTAATAAATGGAAACAAAACATTCCGACAATAGTGTATATACATTGCGCATACATATAAGCATAAATGGTACTACAAGAGTACAAGCTACAAGCGTGTGTCGCAGGTGCAACTCGACAATCTTGCTTGCTTGTATCCTGCGTGCAACAGCCCCCTTTATATCTTCCACTGCTCCAATATACATCTCGTGCGTTCGCTCCATCGTCAGACGATCACTCCATCCCGGTTTTTCACGTACGTTACCAACATCGTCCTCCTCTAACTAATGGAGCCTTTCTACGTCATGACAGGACGGTTTATTCAGCGTTTGAAAGCGCAGCGACTTTTTACGCTTTACGACTTTCCCATTAGCTAGGCGGATCAATCGAGATTAATAATTTAATTGGTTGCCTCGAATAATAAGTACTGGTATTTACGGTTAGGGAAATATAAATAAGATTAGATTGTTTACTTTAATAAAATTAATTTCGTAAATGTGTTGAGTGTGAGCATAATCATAACGATTGGAATTGGTATTGTAATGTTCGATCTTAAGTATTTCGTTTAGATCGTATCTGGAATCGTAGAAAATGCTCGTTAAAATTGATGGAATTGCTGTAATGTATACACGATATCGTTTTAAAACGTCGGATTTTATAAAATCTGCTCCGATTTTGTATGGCGATACTTCTGTCATTAATCAAGTTCTATTACAGGTGAAATTATAGTGTTTTACTTGTGAGATTACTTTGACACTAGATATTCAGGCAAGGTGTTCAAGTTCGTGATCGATAGTGATCTGAGTTTAAATAATTATTGAAGATTTAAAGATCGTTTTCAAGACTGTATGTTCTAATGGAAAAATGGTTAGCTGTCTCCTAGTTTAAACTTCAGTAATGGACAATGCAAGGTTCTATAGTATAGGCGGTAATATTTATTAGGTTCTAATGTTGTTCTTCTGGTTCGTCTTCAATTTATTGCAAATATAGTCGACATTAAATTTACAGAACCTGCATAGGGAATAGGATTTCGTATGCCCAATATGACCTCCATTTTGTTGTTGTATGATTACCAACTTTTCCTCCAAATTGTACACAGCATCTCGTAACATTTCTGCTTGAATTGCACCAATTTGCTCCTTGATATTGTTCTGTGTGGAAATGCGGAGCAATGATAAAATCAGCTGTAAAACCGTACCAAACGGTGACTTTCGTGTATTGACGACTTTCCTGGACGATTTCCTGAGGATCTTCTGCAGATCATATTTAATTTTAAAGACAGAAGAACGCAAAATGAACGAAACCCAAGTTACATATAGCATAAAGCTTCTGGATATACATATGTACATACATGAATGCGTAAACCTTTGTTTCTTTCAGGTGTAACCAATAGATATAAACTGTCAGCCAAAAATGAATGTGAAACTAAACATGTATTCAAATGAAAACATATTTTTTCTTTATAAAACAAACATTTATTTGAATATTTATAATAAAAACATAGAACGGAATAATATTTATTATTTTATTATTCGTGAAAGTAATCGCCTTTGGACTGTATATTCTTTTTGCAAATATTTGGCAATTGTGAGACTAGTTTTTGGAGGATATCCACTGGTATAGTTTGCCAAGTATTCACTAATTGCTCCTAGAGTAGCTTCTGGGATGTTGGACAGTGGTGTCATACATTTCTGTCTAACTCGTTCCACAAGTCGATGGGATTAATGTCGGGCGATTGCGGCGGCCAAACCATATGTATGAAGACACCTCTTTCTTTTTCTTGTAAATAATTTTTGCAAAGTCGGGAGATATGCTTGGGATCATTGTCTTGCTGCAAGTAAAACCCCTCACCAATTACTCTTACTCTCGATGGAATAGCGTAGTGCTCCAAAATGTCTCTAAATATGGTTATAATTTTCCTAAATGTTCCAAGAAAAAAAGACAGTTTCTATTTTATTACGGTAACTAAAACAGATAAAAAGAGCCAGTAATTACAGGGTGTCCGCGATATACAAAGCATGCTTTTAAGGGATGATAGCTACAACGATTTAGAAACAAAAACATATAATACACTTTGGGTCTATCTGTAAGTGTAAACGAGAAAAAAAAATTTCTCATGTCACAAACTTCGACGCATACTGTACACCGGCAGCTGATCAGTGCAAGATTTACCCGATGATTACAGGCGTGTGTTCTTGAAAATGGGCAACACATCGAGCCTTTCCTGTAATACATTTTTTCCTGTCTCTCAAAAAAGTCCTTTTTAGGACCACCAATTTATCACAAATAAAAGAAAAGAACTCAATTTTGTAGTAGCCTTTACGAAAGAGCTTAAAGCGCCATAACATAATTGCAGTAATTACATTTTTTTCATTCAATGCGACTTTCCCTCAACTTAAATTTTCATTTATCGATCGGAGGCTGCTATTAAATACGCCCTTTTCACTCTAACTTCAACATAAAATCGATTTTATTGTCATAACATTATTTAAAAAAACGCAAAGGTACCTTCATTTTAAAACGTATGGCCATTGACTTCGTACGATACAAGTTCAAGGTCGTATAAACAGATGATGGTTGGCTGCATCTGCACTTCTAATGAATACGTGTACAGTATGGTGGAAGAGAAATGACACCACGCTTCAATTTTAAAGTATGAAATAATTCGTTTTCATCGTTGTTTTCAGCTATTTTCAACCCTAAATTTTTGATACGGTTTTTTGGTTATTTAAGAAGCAATATGGATGAGTTTTCTTGTACAGTTTGACCAAATAAGGTTTTTTTAGAAATAATTTTTTTTCTCGTTTACGGTTACAGATAGACCCAAGGTGTATTATATGTTTTTGTTTCTAAATCGTTGTAGCTATCATCCCTTAAAAGCATGCTTTGTATATCGCGGACACCCTGTATACCGGTAGACCAGTGATCCCTCATTTATGGTCGTTAGTGTATGGTATGTATCTATATTTAGATTTACTTATCTTATACTCGATATTTCACACTATAATGGCTGTTTTACGGTTTGACGATCCACAAACAAGAAGCGAAAAAATAATGGTAGATCCGTGTGTAGCAATATGAAATACTTTTCACTGGTTTGTAACTAACTGTCTGTCTGTATATTCCGCTGGCAAAAATGAATACGTGAATAAAATGCATATTTCACGCTCATCGTAAATTGATGGTTTATCTGCGCAATAAATGTGATCTAAAATTATTACGCCTGCAAGAAATAATTATTTCTATTAGGTATGTACGTGCATGTAATACATACATATACATATACCACCGTACCTATACATACATACGGGGACAACTACATAATTGGCATTTTCATTGTTTTGAACAGAAATATATGTTTCACATTGTGAAAACTTGGTTTAATAATGAAACAGAAATTCAACCTAAAATCTAATCTTATTTTTCCTCAATATGTATGCTCACCTTGAGATTTAGTAATGACGGCACATGTTCTTGGATTTTTTGAACTCGCAAAACACCAGATAATCGCCTGTAATTTCAATTCATGCTACCTGGAGCGTCTGCCAAAGATTTCGCGGCAACTAATCTAGGTATTGGAACGAAGTGTCTAGATCATCCCTCTCGAGTTGTCTTCTTCTTCAACTAGTGTTAAATAAGATCTAGATAAATGAGAGAAGGTTAGGGTTGGTCTCTTTTTTGAAGACGAAGTTATGGCTAGATAATCTTTCCCCGATTGGTACATGTTCTTGTGGTTTGCAGATAAAACTTCTCATGCAAGATCTTAACCATTTTTATCAAATTACCTACAGCTGTATCATCAAACTACTTTCACCATGGTTCACTGTAGAAATTAAACATTGTTCACTCAGTCTTTGTCCAGTTTGCCTCCTCACAAATAATGGAATCTCAATTCGTCTTTCCATAACATTTTATGCTACTGCTCAAGCGTCCAAACCTAGTGCTGAATAGACCATTCCAATCTATTAATAATAATTACTTTTTATTGTCTCCTCCATTTATACATATAGAGACGCTTGTGTATATGATGTAAACAGTACTCGTGCTTAAACATCATCACTGCAAGAAAGAAACTTACAGATACAGAAACACGTACCTTCAGCAAAACTACCACAAAGGACCTTCCTTATTTCAAAAGTCTTCAATTCGTTGAAAAAGGAAGTATGGATCCTCGCTGCAGAGGTTGGCCTTGAATTTAGCTGAGGTGTACTTCAAGAAGGACGCCGAAATTATCAGATGCAACGATGTGCAATCCAACCTGTACATCGTCTGTAAGGGTAGGGTGGAGGTCAAGATCGCCAACGTTGTGCCAACGTGGACATGCTGTATAAGCCAGACGTAATATACAATCGCTATATGACGCACACGCAATTCTGTATTAAAAAGACCGCTTATCTAGTGGTATAAGCATCTCGCTTGGTATTGAAGCCAATTTACCTGGTTTTGACTTGTTTTGGACCAAATTTCTGAAACCAGATTAGGTAGGATAAGGTAGTAAAGTTCATCATCAACATAACGCACAGCTGTCATACTGCCTCCAATAAACAGAGGTGGTGATCGGCTACCATAAGCAATGGCCCCTCAAACCATTACCCTAACAGTCCTGTGCACATGCCTCGTAACAGGAAACCCAATATCGCATTGCTCTCCACGCCGGCGTCGTATCCTTCTATGGCAATCGTTCATACCTAGACAATTGCGATTCGTCGCTGAAGAGGACATGCCATTCTGCTTCCCAAAACTATCGTTCTCTGTAGCAGTTCAAGCGTTGATGACAGTGGTTCGCAGTCAAAGCAAGCACTAATCGTGGACGGTATGAAAAAGGTTCAAAGGCGGAATGCGGCGATATAGTGCACACAATAGGTTATTCTCCATGGTGATGAAACTACTAAAGGAATAGTTGAAAGGATAGTAGGTAATTGATTACACCATTTGCATTGTATGTATATTAGTGTGGTTACCAAATTCATTCATTTATTTAGCTTACAGCAATCTAAACATTTCATTTAAAGGCAAATACCACAAAAAATCAAAAGAATATATTTGGAGTAACGCTAGGATTTGATGAATATTTGGGGATTCAATGCTTCAATCCTATAGTTGGTTTCAGTCTTCAATCTCCAAAAGGAGCTCCAAGTGTAATTAGGTCTGCTGTTAAGGTGTCTTCTGCTGTAGTGAGATCCTTGTGTTGATGAACGCCAATGGAAAGGTGGTCTGCATATCCGCGTTTGTGTTGCACACCCGTTGTGGGATGTATAGAATAGTAGTTAGGAGGACGTCATCTTGGTGCTAATCTGAAACAGCAAGAAGGAAGCACAAAATTTTGTTGTCTGAAAGTAGAATTTTCTGAATTCACTTTTATACCAAACATAAGTAAATATTTTGCCTTATCTACAAAAGTCGTAGGTTTTGTAGGTGGTAGCATCATTATCACTGGCAACAACATTACGTTTATAATATTTAAGGCAACCGTTTTCAACATTATCAATAGAGCAGACAAAGAAGAAGAAAAAGTTGATGTTTGACTGATTTTCTTTTTTATTCTCTTTTAATCAGTCACTACATTGACCATAACGAAGAGAAACTGACCAGTTTGCAAAACTTAGTTTCACCCACTCAAAATGTTTTTTCTGTAGGCAAACAGAAAATTGTATAATACATATGTACGTCTATGTTGTTGTTCTTCGCAAAATATCATAATCTTTTAATTTTTAGCGTTGCGATTGCCTTTGTCGGTCATTATTATTTCTAGTCTGGGATTGACAATAAGTTATATGATTATGACTTCAATTAAGCTCACAGACAAAACCCGTTAGTTATAGCTAAAAGGCATACATCATCTTTGCACAATATTTAATTATGAGACGACGCCTTTTAAATTTGTTCCGGTTAATGGCAAGGAAATATTTCCCGAAGCATGTCGCCTTACTGGTTATGATGTACAAAATAATTACATATGAATTATATTTTATTACATCCAGGCGTAAACAAAAATCAATGCAAAATATATTTTACATGAAGAAAAAAAAACAAGAGAGTTTACCTAAGGGAGAAACAGGAATAGATAAAACGAGAAAAACCCATCAGGTGTTGTAAACAACATTCTCTATAGGCGGTGATTTCATTTTCATTCCAAACGATTTAACAGAGTTGCCCATTTTGATCTCGTCTGGCACAAGATGAAATAAACATACAACCAAACAATTAGGTGACAATGAAGTAACATTATCTTTAGAAGAAGGAACAACATTGTTTGATTTCGATCACGTGCTGTATAAATGGACATCCGAATGCGCCTTAAATAAAGATTTATTGTTCTAAACGTACACAAGCAGTTCTAAAATAAGTATACCACACAGTCGAAGCTTATACTCCCGAAAATATTTGTTTTGCTTAATTCCTGCGGTGGAAAAATCGTATTGCCTATTCTAGAAACCGCCCGGATATTTCTTAAGAAATATTCTACCTAATTTTCATAATTTTGAGACAGTTTTAGTATAAAAAAATTCGTCCCTCCGTAAGGGAAAGTACCATTATTATCCATTACAATCCAAGAGATTGCAACATTTACTACAAGGCAGAACTAAATACGGAACTAGCCATACCAATTACAACGACAAACGGAATACAATAGCATTCACCTTAAAAATAGCCGTTTTTAATTGTTGACCGGACTCTGCGGGAACAACAATAGAAATTACGTGCATTTCTCGAAAAAAAAAGAAAGAAAAGCACCACGCCAATTAAATGCGCTGTCTATAAATCAGAACCGTTCGACTTGTCTCTAGTGCCGTGTTGTGAGCTTTTTAAACTGCTCTAATTGTAACAATCACCGCCTGCTCATTTCTGGTTACAAGACGTGGAACTCGGACATTGCGAAAAATAAATGTTTTCGAACGTCGAGCAGCTGCATTTAGTTCAGTATGCGAAATTCAAGGGATTATTTCGCATTCATTGCATTAATTATCGAAATACCGGATTAAAATGGATTATACTTATGTAATGCACAACAACAAGAAGTTTAGTTGAAGATAGTGATTGTTATATTAATTAATTTTAATATATTGCGAAATATAGTTCTCTACCAAAGGCTTTGAAGCTTTGAAACGACTGGACATACTGTATTTTGGTTCGAGTATTCTATTTTACTGTTTTAGACATCCCACTTGTCATTAATGTTTGAAGGAGCCAACAACTGTGGAATCTTGCGTGCTGTATTGAGCCTCTACCTCACATCTTGTTTTTTTTCAGTTTTACGGTTTCTTTTGCAGCTATTATACATTGGCTTGCATTACCAAAGCAGACAACCAATGTGACAAATGGAAATACATTCCAAAAGCTCTATTTAAAGACTATATAGTTTGCGGAATATGGTGGCAGCAAATTATAGAAAAACTCGTATTTGATCTTAATGGAAGGTGCAAGATCTTCTTCTTCGGGTTAAAGTGGTTGATCAACTATCTTATACGTATTGTAAGAAGGTCTGTTATAACCACTTCCAACCCATGGCAATCACTGAAGTTTTATGTGAGGCACAGCGAATAAAGGCCACTTTACACCATGCTTTTTCTATACTAGATTCTATTCTAGGATTTTGTAAATACTTTCTTAGGTGGGAGTACAACAAATCAATACGTGATGGCGCTACTAAAAAGCTTTTAAGTTCTACTAACTTGACCAACTACTTCGTAATATACTGAGCTTTATTTTCCTATGTTGTCCAATCTGCAAAAAGTACTTCTGCGCATGTTCCAGTATCAATTTAGAAACAAAAATAGGACAGGATCTAGTTTTTAAAATGGTATAGCATCTAGTATAGTTTGGTGTAAAGTGGCCTTTACATGATACTTTTTCTGACTATTTTTTCTAGTTTCTAGAAAATAGTATAGAAAAAGTATGAATGTAAAGTGGCCATAAGAGGAGATGGAGAGTTCTGTTTTCGGGGTTTCGTTTATTTTCTGGGAAAGTAGTAATTGTATAAAAGTCCCAGAATTTCGCAGGCAAGCAGATCTGCAGATTTTTTAAGCAAAGCGTTTTGCCAACTTTAAATAGTCGTGAAGCTTGATGTTTTACACGTTTGAATTCCGGTTTCAGAATTTAATGTATCTTGTCTGTATTTTTTGTAGTAAAACCTCCAATTCCAACTAGGCACAACCGCACAACAATCTCCCGCCGTGCTCATCAGACTTAATACTAAAAAAGAAACTGCAATTTCTTCCGTAATCTTTCTCAAGTCTCAATCTGCTAGGTTCGAACCGGGTACCTGGCTTCGAATTGGTTTCCGAGAGAGATGTCCTGGTTTGTAAACTGAAGTAGCCTGCCAGAATCAGAAAAATCATTGCTTCCACTATAGTTTAGCCTTCAGCGAGAAAAATCCAAAAACGGTCTTCATGGCGACCATCGATGTCAAAAATAGGAACCCCTAAACGGGCAATTCTATGAACTTTACTGAGCGTGTTTGGCTCATAACCTAAACTAGCTTTGTGCGCGTCGGCTTAGTGAGATAAACGATGATGGAAGATGCTATCGTTCACATCTAGGGCACCAGTACAGCCTTTAGCCTCCACGATTTCTCAAAATTTTTCTACTAATTAAGAAGACCAGTTGGGCTTTAGGAGTGTCGTGTTCCAGTTATGATTGGCACATTGAACGTGACTTCCTCAAACTTCTCGGAGATAATGATTGTTACCTAATGGGTGGAAGATCGCAATCCAGAAGTGCAAAGTATAATTAGTGCAATTTTTTATTTTCCCCAAGACAATTAGCGCTCATCGACCAGAGCTTGTTAGAACTGACTTCTTTAAGTGCTTAACGATTATCTTCTCTAGAGTTTCAAGGAAGACTGAACTGATGGATCAGTACGATTTCGCTTCTGTACAGAACATCTTGCATTGGTTAAGAATGAACACATCTTGAAGCTTTGCTCAATCCCATACATTCTCCATCTCCAAAATCTGGATTTGCCTGGCAGTGTCTGGAGTGCGCTGCAGGTGGATCCTTGAGGATCTTGCGTTTATTGTTGAGTATTCAGAAAGCTACTTTGATTCCAGTCAGAATTTTTGCCATCACTCCTTCTCTGTCTTCTTTAAGGCGCAGTCGTATCTGATAAGAGGCACTCTACATATCTATAATACATACGTATACAGGGTGTCCGCGATATACAAAGCATCCTTTTAAGGGATGATAGCTACAACGATTTAGAAACAAAAACTATAATACACCTTGGGTCTATCTGTAAGCGTAAACCAGAAAAAAAATTATTTCTAAAAAACCTTATTTGGTCAAACTGTACAAGAAAACTCATCCATATTGCTTCTTAAATAACCATAAAACCATATCCAAAATTTAGGGTTGAAAATAACTGAAAACAACGATGAAAACGAATTATTTCATACTTTGAAATTGAAGCGTGGTGTCATTTGTCTGCCAACACACTGTACCCGTATGCAGTTAGAACGGCAGATGTATGCCAAGCATCATCTGTTTATACGACCTTGAACTTGAATCGTACCAAGTCAATGGTCATATGTTTTAAAATAAAGGTACCTTTGCGGTTTTTTTAATAATGTTATGACAATAAAATCGATGTTATGTTGAAGTTAGAGTGGAAAGGGCGTATTTAATAGCAGCTTTCGATCGGTAAATGAAAATTTAAGTTGAGGGAAAGTCGCATTGAACGGAAACAATGTAATTATTGCAATTATGTTATGGCGCTTTAAGCTCTTTCGTAAAGGCTACTACAAAATTGAGTTCTTTTCTTTTATTTGTGATAAATTGGTGGTCCTAAAATGGACTTTTTTGAGAGACAGGAGAAAATGTATTACAGGAAAGGCTCGATGTGTTGCAACACACGCTTGCAATCGTCGCGTAAATCTTGCACGGATCAGCTGTCGGTGTACAGTATGCATCGAAGTTTGTGACATGAGAAATAATTTTTTTTCTCGTTTACGCTTACAGATAGACCCAAGGTGTATTATATGTTTTTGGTTCTAAATCGTTGTAGCTATCATCCCTTAAAAGCATGCTTTGTATTTCACGGACACCCTGTATGTGGTGGTAGATGTAGATAAAAACATAAAAATTCTATTTGTCAAGATATTAACTTTGCTCATTCAGTTATTAATTCTCTAGCTACCAATTGATATACTTTTCCGTTAATGCGAGTTAGACGGACATAGTAAATAGAACACATTGCATAAATTGAAGAGGACATCGACCTTCATCATACAATTTCCACTTTTAAAATCCGATTTGAATCAAATCTCATCGACAAAATTTGAATTGCGTCGTTTTGCCATCGCATTGCGAACAATTGTACGTAACCTTTTTCCACTTCGGACATTGACCAATTTCAAAGACTTGATCAGGCTGTACCTTCCAATACCCGCATGATGTGCATATGTATTATATATTATGTATGTATATATGTACGTACCAACCGTACGTAGTACGTCCGATGATCGAGATTCAAGTACCGCGTATCCATCAATTGCATAGTATTCCTCTCTCTGGCACTTAGCATTATCGATCCCGGCGTTTACCATTTTAGTACATTTTGCCATTTGATTTGTATGCACGGCGGGAGGCGAGCAGTTCTTTTTCTGGCGGACGACAATATCTGATCCTCGAGATAGATATGTCAGTTAGCTAATGTTGTAGCTCCATAAACGTATGCGCGGCGAACTCCCCAGTAATGTATGGCGTACAATTTGTATGATCATGGCCATTGCTGGCACAGGTTTTGTTTATATTTTTTGTTACTTTGAAAGTCTGCGTGTTCATTCACGTACTATTATCAAAAAAGTTTTCCGGTAAAGATGCATACTATGTTTTCAAATGATACTACTTTGCCTTTTGTTAATTGGAGTGGCCTGTTGTTAATTAAAATTTTCGACTTTTCAGTTCGAAATTCTTGGCAACTACCAAATCGTAAAAACTATAATCTATACAGAATTGATAGTTGTACCTCTGAAAACAAATCTGTCGAAGATAAAATTGTGTATTCGGTTGTCACTGCCGTCACAAGCTTTGGAATCAATAAGATATTTTCCGAGAAATTTTATATTTTTTTTAGATATCGATTTGTTCTTCCTTTGCCAATATTATGCTGCTTCTTCATTTTTCCAAGTAATTGGATTCGATTTGTTGTCAAGCTTTCTGCAAATATTTCTAAACCTGTGGTGGTGGTCTCTTCACTTTTCTGTCCAGCTCATCCCATAACAGCTCAATAGGTGATATATTTTTAGTGAAACTTCTCCTGCTGCTCTTCTTTGCTTCAAAAAATTTGGACATATTTTGGCTTTAAAAGAATTAAAGAGAGACGGTCAAAATACATCTGACGGCTGCCAAACAATTGACTTTTTTGCGCCGCTAAACCGAAGCATACTTTGCCACCACAGTATGCTTGCAATGCTTGTCCTACAGTTATCGAGTAACTTAGAGTATCGTAGCAAATCTCCGACAACTGGCAAAAAAAGCTTCTTACCAGCTTCTTTGCTTCTGACCGTTTAAATTTTATTAGACGATATTTTTTTGATGTAGGTAAGTCAAAATATTGTCTGAACCTGACGATTTGAAAATTTTTTGACAGCTGGTAATAGTAGGTGTCAAAATAGATACAACAACTATAAGCCAAATTTGTTATTTCTCCTAGCTTTTTATCCCTGGTGAATTTATTCCTTTTTTTGTGTTCTCAGGTAAAACTTTCAATACTCTTTTTATGCGGAGTGGCGTTCCGCAGCTTCCTCCTTTTAGGCTCGTGTTATTCGTGCTATATACAGCTCCCTCTTTCACCGCGACCTTTTCAGATATATTGTGGTGTATTGTTTGATCACTCAATGAGCTTTGCACCACATATTGCCAATCTTTGTTTGTCAGCATCAAAAACGCTAGGATTTCTTATCCGATCTTGTAAATCTTTTCGGAACGGTGAACTCAATTGAAAAATTATATTTCAGTTTCGTGGTGAGCAAGTTGGAATACGCCTCACAGGTATGGTCTCCTCGTTATGTGTATCTTCAACTTTCGCTTGAAAAAGTTCAGCGACGTTTCCTCAAGTACCTCTCTTTCAAGGCGGATGGTGTTTATCCACAGCAGGGAACGGATTACATAACTTTATTGGATAGACACGCAGTGGAGTCTTTAACTTGTCGCCGTGAATGCCATGGAGCTCGTTTTATATGGAAATTGGTGCATGGCGCTATCGACAATCCTTTTCTTCTTGCCTCTCTAAATTAATATTTAATTTCGTTTTTAATTTAATTATCTTTTGTATGTACCTACATATTTAAATTTGTTGTCCTGTAACTGGCAATCTGTTGGACAATAAATTATTATTATTATTATTATATACTGTGATCCCCTTTCTGTTCTAAAAGAAGCCCTCTAACTTTGCCTTCTTTATGTCTAGAATGACCTGTCAACAGACCTTTTTTTCCTCCTCCATGGGCGGGTAACCCCGTGCGGCCAAAATCAGTGAGTCAACAGACCTATCATCTTGACAATAGTAGACATG
>ML215387.1:512-12345 GCA_004785975.1 Popillia japonica | reverse complement strand
AAATGATTTGTTCGTAAATTTTGAAATAAGGATTTATAATCTACGCGGTCATAATCTGGTGTAACAATTGTAATATACTCACCTATCAGTTATGACTAATCATAGAAATAACATATTGTATTTGTTAATTTCCTTAGTTTACTCTTTAATAGATAACATTCGTATCGCATACTTCTGCTTATTTTCTGTGTAACTACCATTTAATTGTCTTTCTTAGTTAGTATAATATTTGCTGTTCTCATGAGAGAAGAATTTTTCCGTTTGATAATGTACCAAATTATCATTATGTTCAAATATCAAAATGTATATAAATCTTCACTAGTATTAGTCAGGGATCATTATTATTTCATTCAACATTCGTCGAGTATATAGTATTAGTTGTAATAAACATATTTTATATAAAGTTGGTTTTTACTAAAAATCCTCTGGTACCTTAAAGTTTTGCTGGAAACATTACAAATTGGTGTCAGAAGTGGGATAGATTTTCGTTATGAAAATATCCTGATTTAAATTAATTGTTTCCGTTCCGAAAACTTTACCGAGGAGAAAACAACCGTATTCCAAAAATCGAAAAACAATCTCATCAAACTCAACATCCAACAACAAACTCAACATCCAACAATCTCAAGAAAAGGACTCCATCATCAAGTCGAGATCAAACCATCAAAAACAAGGATGCACCTAATACTATTGTAAGTCTAATACATTTCTATGTCTTTATATCCTGAACTAGAACATTTAAAAACAGAGTCTAAGAACCTAAAAACATGTCTATCACCATAGAATTAGCAGAGAAAATGTTAATAAAATTCGATGGAAACAAACTAAAAGGAATTTGTCCTGATATCCAAATCTTAGACGGTGTCTATCTATGTCCCAGCTTAGTAAAAACGACAAATAATTATGCAATCACTTCAATTCTAAACACGACTGAAAAATACGTAGAAATCGAAAACATTAAAATTAATCTCGAATCCGTTAGCACAGAATCCGAAACAAATGTCACACAGATATTACAAACAAGTTCAATAAACACTAACTACAGTTCTAATCGTCTTAAAGAAATATCAAACTCTCTTAGAACTTCTCACCTTAACAAAGAAGAAAAGGAATCTTTAGTTAAAATTTGTAACCACTTTAACCACATTTTTTATATTAAAGGAGATCAATTAACTTCCACTTCCGCTGTTATCCACGAAATCCCTACTACTTCCTCTAGTCCAGTTAATACAAAATCATAGAGGTACCCTTATATCCACAAGGAAGAAGTAGACAATCAAATTTCCGATATGCTAAACCAAAATATCATAGAAACTTCTAACTCTCCTTGGAGCAGCCCAGTCTGGGTAGTCCCCAAGAAAACAGACGCGTCAGGTCGTAAACAATGGCGAATAGTCATCGATTATAGCAAACTAAATGACATCACCATAGGAGATTCATACCTCTTGCCAAACATATCTGATATGCTGGACCAATTGGGTTATTCAAAATACTTTTCCACCCTGGATCTAACCTCAGGATTTCATCAAATAGATATGTCTCCCTCAGATGCCGCAAAAACTGCATTGTCAACTCCTTCGGAACACTATCAGTATAAAAGTATGCCATTTGGATTAAAAAACGCTCCCGCAACTTTCCAACGCCTAATGGACAACGTCCTAGCCGGTATAAAAAACTATAGATGTTTTGTGTACCTCAACGATATAGTCATTCATGCGGACGTGTTAGAAAATCACAATAAACGCTTAATAGAAGTATTTCAACGACTCTCAGATTTCAATCTCGAAATTCAACCAGACAAATGCGAATTTCTCAGACGAGAAGTTATGTATCTCGCACATCTTATAACAGACGAAGGCGTAAAACCCGATCCTAAAAAGATCCAAGCCGTTTCAAATTATCCAGTTCCAACTAATCCTACGGAAATTAAATCATTTTTAGGCTTAGCAGGATACTACAGGCGTTTTATCAAAAACTTTAGCCATCTATCACAACCCTTAACTTAACATTTAAGAAGGAACGCAGCATTTCAATGGACAAGTCTCCAAGAAAAACATTTTGAAACTATTAAAGAAATTCTATGTTCCGAACCTTTTTTACAATATCCCAATTTCTCTCAACCGTTCATTCTAACAACAGACGCTAGCAACTTCGCAATAGGTTCTATTTTATCACAAGGTAATCCACCTGAAGATAAACCAATAGCATACGCTAGTCGTACCCTCAATAGAGCAGAATCTCGTTACTCTACTATAGAGAGAGAATTACTTGCTTGGCTCTGGAGTGTTAGACACTTTCGACCGTATTTGTATGGACGAAGATTTATAATCATAACTGACCACAGACCCCTAACTTGGCTTTTCAATACGAAAGACCCAGGTTTAGGATTAATTAGATGGCGTCTCACATTGGAAGAATATGATTATGAAATTCAATACAAACCAGGCAAGCTAAATCAAAACGCTGATGCTCTTAGCCGCATTAAACTACCCAATAATGATTCCGAATCCTCATCACATCAAATAACACATATTCAGCAAACACCGAATGAAAATACTTATTCTAAATTTTTAAATGAATTAAAAACAACCGTAATAATTAATAATAACGTAGAAGAAAGAAACGACAATATTACTAATTGCAGTAATAATATCTGTATTTTCCCATCACTAGATTTTCCATTAGAAGATAAAACCATAATAGAAGTCGAAAATAAATTGAAACATTTCGATAAACTTAAAGAAAACAGTTACAATATCAATGACATACATAAGGTCCAAGAAAATCAACAAAATATTTATTATGTATTCTACAAACAACATTATTGGAATTCTGTTACTTACGAAGAATTATTTAATTCACTGATTAAATTTAAAAACCAATTAATTTCAGATAACATTAGTTCCATAGGGATACCCAGGAACTTCTCTAAATTTGATAAACTAAATTTTAACAAAGTTAGATCGATATTAAGATACGTTTTCCGAAACTCTAACATCCAAGATGGAGCTTGGAGGAATTTCGATTTTTTGAGTTTCAAAATCTGTTCGATAAAAGAATGGAATTTTGATTGAACTATTATGGAGCTTTTGCCTTTTTATATCCATAACTAAACCTAATCGTTTCAAATCTCTAAGTCCTAAAATTCCATCGAAATAGTTATGAAATGGGAACAGAATAAATTCAAATGGCTCTGATATACTGAGTTCTTTAAACAGGGAAATGTTGGCTTTATACTGACTGGTTTTGGTGCCTGCACATGTGGAAATAGGGGTGTTGTATTGAAAGATTTTGTCAGGGAAGTATTTTTCTGCAATGTAAAGTCTTAGAAGAGAACCATAACATCCTGTGTCAATTAGTAGTTTTACGGGGACTTCTGCTAATTCTATAAACGGTAAAGAATTATGCAGGTTAATATTATTTAACTCTTTGATCGTTTTGATGGTGTATTATGCGAAAATTTGGGTACTCGGTGTTATTGTCGATATTTTCTGTAGTATATACGAATGAGCATTCGCTATCGTTTGGTTCATCGGTATATTCTGCAGGGTACATATACGGGTAATTAGTATATTGGTTGTCGTTTGTATACATTTCGTAATTATAAGAAGGATCATAGCTAGTGTTCCCGTAGGATTCTTCATCATAACCTTCAACATTATTGAATTCTTGTAAGATAAAGTTCTTTGGCCCACTCGGTCTAAAGAAATTACGACTTTTATTAGAGTAATGAGCTGATGAAGTATCCATCGGTTCGAAATTGCAAGATTTAGAATCGTTTTTTGGGCAAAAACATTTTTCTGTGGTTGGTGTTTTATTGGTCTTGTTTGGATTGGAATAGGCTGTGAAGGAAAGTTGCTTTGTCGGGCAATAGTTCCATTAAAGTTCGATTGGTTTGAAAACATGTTTTGCGGTGGGTAACTAGAGAAAGCTGTAGAGGGTTTTTGTCTTTGAATATAAGAATTATTAGGCGGAAAAGGCGTAGCACGGTTCTGAAATGGAATTTGATGAAATTGCGGCAAATTTTGTTTTGGTAGCTGGATTTGAGGCGGTTTATTTATTGTTCTTGAATTGTCTGTTTTTCTAAGGAGGTTGTTTATGCGTGTATTGTTGTGAAAATGTCGGGTCACTACCTCGGAAGCTTCAGCTAATGTTGCGGGTGCTTTTATATCTTAATCTTAATCTAAGTCCATCATCAGAATTTGCAGCAAGAATATCTAATGCGTTTAATTCATTTTTGTAATGTATCTATGTTTATAATATAATAGATTTAATTATACATTTAATATTTACCATAATAAGCAAACTGTTAATGTCTTGTTTGTAACATTCCATATTATTCATTTATTTGTTCCTTTTGAATTTATTATTGTTGGGATCCTCCAAATAAGGTACAGTTGAATTTCTGGTAGACGTTTATTATGTGAATTTTCGTATAATACTACTGTTCTATATGATTGATACAACGTATATATAATGATTGGTAAGTGTGCAAATATGTAGTGATTTCGGTGTAACTAAAGTTTCCAAAGTGTACTGAGAGAATAAACAAAAATACTGATTGTGGCTTAATGAGAATGGAACAAAGATGAGTTAAAATGATGTGTCATAATGTTAATAAGATGAATGTGTTATCGGTGACTGTATATTAATGATATAATAATCAATATGTATGTATTATAATATATCTATGTGTAATATAAGAAATATACGGGCTATTAGAGATATACAGGGCTACAACACTATGATCATTAATCTGTAATCAAATGTAAACTTCCTTTTCCTTGTAAACCGTTATCTTGTACAAATAATTGTTAAATTTTCGATCCCCTTCTGTTAGTATCAAATATATAAATATATCAACTTTTATCCGAATTCATTATTATTATTCTTCTTCTTCATTAGATTAGCATCGAGTAGTAGTCATAAGTTCATATTATAACGTATATGTAATCAAAGTGTAATAAAAGTATAAGAACCGCAAGTTGTCTGTATCCACTAATATTAATCTAAGTCCATCATCAGAATTTGCAGCAAGAATATCTAATGCGTTTAATTCATTTTGACTAATCAAAAGCCTCTTTTGTTCGGCAGTAAGAACAGTGTCTATATGAATTTTGACTTCTACTTTAGATTTTGTTCATTTCACTCTCTCTAAAAAGTCTAAAATTGATTCGTGTCTATGTTTTGTCATTTGTAAAAACTCGCGCATCATTGTTTGTCGGTCAATTTTGTCACCGTAATGGTCTCTTAAAGCTGTTTTTAATAATGGCCAATTTGTGATATCTGGTCTACACATGATAAAGTTATAAACGTTATGCTTTAATTTTGAAGAAATTACATTGAAAACAAATTCGCTTAGGTTATTATCAAGTGTTCTACCATAAGTATTATAAAATTTATCACATCTGTTAATGAAACTTTCTAATTGATCGTTTGCGCCATCGAAAGTTGGTAAAAATTCTGCTAAACATTTTGCAGCTGTAAAGGTTGGGTTTACATTAACCTGTTGTGGATTATTTAAAGCCATTGTTTCTAATAAATTTGTTAATTGTTCAATTTTGAAAGAGAGAAAACAAAGAGCGAGAGCAATGAAAGAAAAAGAGAAAAAAGGTGGAACAAAAATTGACGTCGATTGTTCAGAATACTTGCACTTGTGTTGGAAGGAAAAAGAAAAAATGGAATGTTCGACTTATGTTTTTCGCAGAGTTAAAGAATCAATAGGTAAGGAACAACTTCTCGATATTCTTCAGATCCTCTGGGACGTGGTCCAAAAGAAGCGAATAGTAGAAACTAGCCTCTTGAATGGAGTTCTTCTATCCTACTGACTGCGCCAATTTTGCTTGATTTTACGAAGTCGGCTTTTTTTAAAACACTTCAAGAATTTTTACAAGCAATTTTATTTAGAAGTTACAACAATAATAACAATGATGATGACAAGATCTCAACAGTATCGACTGACAAATAAATAATTCTTCTCTTAATGTTACAACTGAAAATATATAGTTTCTTAATCTAAAGTTAATATGTTTATACATTGATATTACTCATGTTTATGTTCAATAGTACATGTACATTTAAGATAAAGTTTCCTATTTGATATGTGTCATCTGTGTAGTTACATATTGTCTTATTTATATAATTGTGGGGATAGTTAGTATAGATTCGTTGTCGCCTCTCGTTCACTTCAGTATGCACACGTTTGCTTTTAAGAATTGCTATTGGAACGTACATACAGCCTGATTAATTTTACTTTTGTAATTGATGTATGTATGCATTATCATTGAACTGAAACAAAACTAGTAAGAAAAATGGTAACAAAAATAAAATTATTAAAAAAATTAAATAAAATTCTTATATTAAAAACGAAATAAAATTCTATAATGAAATTAAAATTTAATGTAGAAGGTGCTCAAAGGTCTGCCCCTCTTGTGTCAAACAGTACCCCAACCGATCCTAAAAGCCATTTCGTACATTCGCTAGAATTTCAGGAGGAATGGTTTGTATGGCATTCAGAATTTATTCCCTGAAGCCATCCAAATCAATTGTCCTATTTTCTTCAGCGGCAAAGATTTTTGAGTTCACGTGTCCCCACAGAAAAAAGTCACAAGATGTTAAATCTGGAGAAAGTGGGGGCCAACAAATGTCGACGTTCCGGCCACCTATACGTCTTCCCGGAAAAATACCATTGAGGTACTCCCCAACAAGACGGCAGTTGAGGGCGGGGCAGCCATCTTGCTGGAACCAAGCATCTTCGAATCTAATACCCGATATTGCTCGAACTGCAGGAATTATCTGATTTTGCAAGAGATCGAGATACCTTTCTCCATTTAGCGTGCCCTTAATAAAGAATGGTCCTACAATATTATCCTCCAGAATACCCGCTCAAACATTCAGTTTTTGCGGATATTACGTGTGAGCATTGTAGTTTCGGTGTGGATTTGTCCTGCCCAACAACGGGCTTGAGATGGGTTATGTCGACCGTGTAATGGAAACGTCGATTCATTAGGAAATAGAATATTACTAATAAACCGATCGTTCCTATTGGCAATGCCCATTACACGCGCACAATAATTAATAAAACAACAATAACTAGCCATGCCTATCAACAAAATTATCTACAGACAAAGAAATTCGGTGATTTATAGGATTATGTTTACAATATAGTGGACAATTTAAGATATTTTGAAATGTATATCACTGAAATACATACATACAGTGCTATTATTTTACTATGCAATATATCCCTATGTTCCATTTTAAAATAATCGAGTCAAAGCATTATACGATAGGCAACCCATTATACATACTACCCTAGTGTCAAGAATAATTATTTTTTAGTGTCAATTGAAATACGTCAAATATCCTTTCGCGTTCCAAACTAGTTTGCAGTACTTTTTTACTACCCTTCTGTGTAGTGTAAGGGAAAATGCAAAAGTGTTTAAACTCTAAAAACAGACAAAGAGTAGGTCATTTATTGATACATAAGCAATGTTGTTATTATAAGTATTTATCAAAATGGCCGCCTTCTTGTTCTAAACAATAACTTAAACGATAATAAAAATTTCGTATAGAATTGGTTATTTTATTTGGTGATGCTCTGAGATTATTGCATTCGTTTGTTATTCTGGTTTTGAAATCCTGTGTTGTTAATAGTGGTATATGCGTATATACTTTTGATTTGAGGTAACCCCAAATGAAAAAATCATTTGGGGCTAAATCTGGGGACCTTGCTGGCCATCCTATCGGACCGTATCTTCCAATCCAGCGACCAGGAAAATTTTCATTTAGGAAGTTCTTTACTTCAACTGTTGAATGTGGTGGAGCTCCGTCGTGTTGATACCAAGAATTTTGTATCGCAAGTTGCCGAATTTCAGGAAGTATTGAATTTCGCAAAAGGTTCAAATAAGCATTGGAATTTAAAATACCATTTATAAAAAAGGGACCAATCAATGTATTATTTATTATGCCCAATCAGACATTAACCTTTTCATTATATTGTACGTGTGTACAATTTTGTATATGAAGGTTCCTGTGCGCCCAATATCTGTAAGGATAATTTACAATGACTTTGTAAAAACATAAAATCAGCCATCATACCTATAATTTTGTGAATTAACATTCCCGTTTAAATAAAAGGTAGCTTCATCCGTAAAACAAATTTTGTATAACAAATCTTCGTTTTGGTTTAGTAAATCAAACATTTCTTCGCAAAAGTCAGTTCGAGGGATTTTGTCAATTTCAAATAGTTGTTGACGGGTTTGCAATTTGTAACACCGAAATTTTTCAATTTTAAGTATATTGCGCACACTTGAGGGTGATATATTAAACTCTGACGCGATAAAATTTAACGATCTAAAAGGATTCTCTTCTACGAAAAACAAAATGTTTAATTTCATTTCTTCCGTTAACACTGTTTGGGTTCTATTCTTTTTTTTATGGTCAGCGATACATCCTTCTGTTTTAAATGTATTATACACTGTTAAAATTGTCGAGCATGCAGGTATTGGTCTATGGGGATATTCTACAGAAAATAAGTCGCTCACCATTTGTAGACTTTCATGGTTTTGATACCATAAGCATATGTGAATTTTTTCCTCCTTGGAATACATTTGTGAAAGTGAAAGAAATTTGTAACTTAGATAATGCACAATAGGAAATAATTATATTTGACGTATTTCAATTGACACTAAACAATAATTATTCTTGACACTAGGGTAGTATGTATAATGGGTTGCCTATCGTATAATGCTTTGACTCGATTATTTTAAAATGCAACATAGGGATATATTGCATATTAAAATAATAGCACTGTATATATCACTGAATTTCTTTGTCTGTAGATAATTTTGTTGATAGGCATGGCTAGTTATTTATTTATAATTTGACACGAAATAAATGTCAATTTTATTTCACTGACGAAGTTGTAACGAAAACCAGATTATATATATTGTAAAGGTTTTGGAATAAATTTGATTTTTGTTCGAATTGCAGTGTTATAATTGACCTAAAGAGTGGAAAAACTATCTAGATAATAAGATAAGTTAAAGTAGTTATACTAATTATGTATTAAGTGATGATAGTTCATTGATATGTAATTAGTGTTAACCGCTAAGTTGTTCATACCCGTGTAAAGTTAATTCCTTCATCTTCGTCAATTAAATAATTCAGAATAGGGAGAAAAGCGATGCTTTCTGGAATAAATTATGAACATTCCTTACTGTACAAAAGATTCTTATAGTTATAGTTATGTATATGTATGTATATTCCAATTGAATGTAGGTGATAAGTTTAGGGACTTTAAGTGTATAAGTGTTTAGTCTAGTTTCAAGAAGATGTGAAGATGTGTGGGAATTCAGTATATGTATATCGGCCGCCGACCCTCATAAACAATGTCGTCACATACATAAATGACACCATTTCTCATAGGTATGTATACAGGGTGTGCAAAGTTATCGGTGCACTATTGCTATCTTAGTTATTTCTGTAGCTACGAATTTAATTAAATGAGCAAATGTTTAGTGTTTTTAACGCTGATTACTATGGACTTCTTGAAAAAACAATTGAATAACGCATTCTCGAAAAATTTCGAAATTTATATTTTTTTTAAATGGAACCCCTGTATTATTTGTACATATTGTTGATCATCATAACATTTTGAACAAAAAATATCGAGCACATAACTATTTTTAACGTAAAAATAAACAAATGAGAAGCGTTCACAGATTAAAAATTATTAACATGTAATTCTATATAGGTGATGGAAAATCATAATAAAATATTACGTTAACAGTAGAATAGAAATAGTACGGACGCAACTTGTGTTTTTTTACAATGGCGTGCACTGTACATTTTTGCAAATCTAATTCTCTGGTGCAGCTTCGTCTGGATTGTTCTGGATTGGTTTCAAAAAAAGCCAACAAGTTTACTTCTGTTTCTTCGTCTAATATAAAATTTTTCTTTCTTCGTATCTTAAATATATCTTCATTAATTCGAAATTTTTATACAATCTTAGAAACTAGGACTGGTTTGGTGATCGACGATTCACGTATGTGTTTTCATAATATCGAAGCGCATTTTTTCCATTTTTCTTACAAATTAGATATGCCTCTAGCATATCACACTGTTCTGAATGCGTAAACGGCATTATTTTGAATAAATATAGGGGAATTAATGATTATAATTATAAGAACACAAAACCAAATAACCGACTATTCTTAATAAACTATTTTAATACGTAACCTTACGAAAGAGACTTTAACTCTGTACGTTTTTTACAACATTAATGAGCATATTACATGCTTGTTTTGCCTAAAAGTGAAAGAAGCCTACTATTAATAATGTGTCTTTGACACAATTAAAATCGAACAGAACTTCTTTATTATTCGCAAAAAACGTCACACAAAGCGTTATCGCGAGAGCCAAGAAATGCATTGAACAACACACTTAGGCAAAATTTTGTAATACAAAATGAAGTTTATTTGATTATTGTGTTTATTGTTTTTATTCTACTGTAAACGTAATATTTTATTATGATTTTCCATCACCTACGTAGAATTACATGTTAATATTTTTTTAAACTTTAAACGCTTCTCATTTGTTTATTTTTACTTTAAGAATAGTTATTTACTGGACATTTTTTGTTCAAAATATTATGATGATCAAAAATATGTACAAATAATACAGGGGTTCCATTTAAAAAAATTATAAATTTCTCGGAAATGCGTTATTCAATTGTTTGTTCAAGAATTCCATAGTAATCAGCATTAAAAACATAAAAAATTTGCTCATTTAACTAAAATCGTAGCTACAGAAATAACTAAGATAGCAATAGTGCACCGATAACTTTGGACACGGTGTATAGTTGGTTATCGGCATCTAACGGGGTACAGGGGAGAGAACTAGAGAGTCGGTTACCTGGCATCGGAAAAAGAAGACGTTGAGCGCCGGGGCTAAAAAGTCGAGTACGCGAGATGTGGAAGTGGTGGACGAAGATAAGTTCGGCAAGTAAAAAGTGTGAGTGCGGGTCCTGCAAAAGTACAATAGTACAAAGACGGGTTACCAAAACGTAAAGGGTTAGCCCAGCGAAGAGGCAGCGAAGTTGGAACCGCACGACAACGCCAGTTTCCAAGATTGCCCACATCGACCGAGCACCGCATCGACGAAGCGCTCCAGACCTAAGGTACGACAACTCTGTGAGGTGCCTAACTATAGTAAAGTAAACTAGACATGGCCAGAATATTTGTGTACTATACCTAGGTACATTTAGTATAACTATTAGATTGTCAACTACATTAGTTTTATCATTAACATTTAAGTTTTTATTTTTATTTTAAATTAATACAACTTTCATTTATTCAAAACTCCCAATATATGTATTTTATTTTAAAGAAGGTGTTTGTTTTATTTGTAAATTAGTATTACGCTCTATATTCCGAATGTCCTGGGAGATAGGGAAGATTATACAGTGTGTCCATTTAAGACCGCGGTCTTTGATTGCAGCTATATCGTTAACTCAATAGAAATTCTGATTGACGGTATGTTAATGAGGATAAAGGGACCACATTTTAAAATTAATTTGACTTATAAAGGATGTCCCAAAAAACCGTACAACGTAATTATCATTTTTTTTAAATTGAATGACCTACTTTTTTCTGTTGAACTGAGTGTAGTTTCAGATGCTTTGTTTACCCCTAAAATAATTTTGCTTTAAAATGCGACGTTGCCCAGTTATTGAATTTTTTGCCGAAATCACTACTTTAGTTAAACTTTAATTCCCCCGTCAGTTTTCATTTATTTTTAATGAAATTTTGAGAAAAGTCTAAACTGGCAT
>SMLS01040164.1:0-16737 GCA_004785975.1 Popillia japonica | reverse complement strand
TTTGGGCTTTTTAAAAGGAAAAGACTCAAACTTGGGCTGATGCCTGTTTTTGCAGGATGCAAGAAAACAACAGTTTAAACTTACAATAACAATTTATTCAAGATAAATCTCAATCTAATAACAACAGTCAATATGTAAATGTTAATGTAAATGAATCCAAAAGTTATAACTACCTCCTTCGTACATTTATGCACTGCTGGTCCTCCCGTCCACAACAAGCAGATGGTCCCACCTGAAGGGTTCCAGTGATGGTGGTAGTAAAGGTGTCCTCCTTTATTACGGTCGGTGTCCTCACCTCAGGTGGTCTTCTCCGCTACCTGTTGTAAACAGAAAGAACATAGCAGTACCAAGTCCAAATGGATTACAAAATATAATCAACAAATTTTGAAGGGGCAAAAAAAAATACTTAAAACTATATCATTAATTATCTTTACTAACCAAATTGATTTTAATTTAAATTTTTATAGTGCACTAAATTCTTCAAAATTAACATATGTCCAAGGCTGTATTTTCGTGAAAATAAAAAAATTGTATCCAAAAAACTAACTAAAGGATTGGACAAGGAGAAACTTCGTTATGACGGAAAATATTAAATACTAGAAAAGATCAAAATTGATAGGGAAAACGATATAACGAAATATGTATGTATGTATATGCCGGAATAATATATAAAGAGGTAAAAACAATAGCAGAGAAATATACAAATCAAAACCAACCTTTGTCTCTGTCTGAGTCCACCTTGAAATGCGGCAAGTCAAATTGGGAGGCCTTAATCTACACAATCTACCTCTATTACATATGATGGACCTGTTTATCCTATGAAAATTGCTGCTATTTTACCTAAAACAGTTTCGAATCTGCGGCAGTAACAAAGAAAAACAAAAAATAATTTTTAACCTATTGCAAGTAAAGCACGTGTTACATTACCTACACGAGCGAATATCACAAATTCAATAGCCAATAACCACGGTAATATACATACCGGGCCCGCGCGCACGACCTGCTGATACGTTTAGTGTAAGATGAAAAAGAACTGCCAAGAGACGTCCCTTAGTTAACACAGGACACGTATATCGGTACTGCTCGCTTGGACGAATGCATTCATTATATCTCTTTATCTAACATATTAACATCCTATGCCTGCTCTAACACATTGAATATCCTATCAACAGATCGAACGTGCGCACTCTGTATATTAAAATCAGCACGATCAAAGAAACAGTTACAAATTCAGAAATAAACTTCCTTAGAGAAGGTACCCACCAAATGAAAACCTCTCGGTTAGAGAAAACGACCGTCTTATTCGAAGGTGTCAGCAAGAAGGAAGAAATTTTTAGTTCTTTTCTTCGGCGTAACTAGACGAAGCATACGCCGCGCCACCTGGATTGCACTGGTATCATTCACTTTAATTATTGAAAAATATACATATACAGTCAGGGTCAAAAGTTTAAACACGCCGGAACAATTTTAACAGAGAAAAATCGTTACATCATGTTCGTTTTTTTCTTTGCAGAATAAAAGAAAGTTTTATTTTAACATCTCTTAATTCAACACAGCTTTTAAGTAACAAAGTTTTGTGATATTTGAATAAACATTGTTTAATTAGTATTATAGCAGCAAGTTACTCAACCATTTCCAATATTCACTGGCAGGTCAAGCTAGACACATTTATTCAAAAGAGCTCAGTTGTTGTTGAGCGTTTATTTGTTTATAACGTGTAATTGTACGTTATTATTTTTAAAAGATAATTAAGGATAGTTAATTACTTAATAGGAATGTAATTATTACATCTAAATTTCCAGTGATTTTGGCAATTTAACATGGTATAATTGAGGTACTAATAAGTGGTATAATGCATACTAATGATAGTTTGATTTTATTTTTTATTCGTCAGTGGTAAAATTTTGTCGCGTAAAAATTTTAAATACGGAAAGTCTACACGTGAAGTGAAACAATAAAAGTACCCGCTAGTTAATCAAGTCGTGTTGTGTCCGTGAAAGTTATTATTGAGGTTAAATGTTGTAATAGTCTAGATATTACACTATAAACGACTTATTTTTATAGATTCTCTGCGAATAAAAAATTAAATTACTTTTTGCTGTTCCCAACCGAATCAAAATGCTGATGACTACTTAGCAACATACTTAAATTGCTTTTATTATCCGTTAATTACCCGTGTAACATGAAAATTGAATGAATTAGCAAACAAAATGGCAGGAACTGGCTGTGAAACAATTTTCACTGGACCAGAACGGGGTCTGGCAATAACTACGACTGCAATACGTGGTGCAGTGGCTGAGTGGATTACAAAACACACCAGGTATACTGAAACAGTGTTGAAAGGCAGATACAGCAAACGGCAGACACACCAAACGGATGATGGTGTTACCATCCCAGCATTTAGCAGCTAATGTGCTAGTTTTTAACAGCTTAGAACACTAACGAGTCTGCTAACAGGAGACGGCTGTCTAAGGGCATACCTGCATAGACGTCTCTAAAGATGAACCTATTTGCCGACTATGCGATGCTTTGCATATCTTATGCTCCCTTCACAACGTATGCAACCAAAACCCTTGATTAGCGTAATAGCGAAATTAGAAAAACTAAATACCTATGCAATTGTACACCCACGGACTTTAGTTACGTCCGGTATCTAGCGGCACAGCCTGCGCTCCTGTCACCATGTCCCTTTTATCTTAAAGGGAATGGTGACAGGAGCGCAGGCTGTACCGCTAGATCCCGGACATAACCAATGTCCGTGATGGTACATACGTACATCCACTTTGATGGTAATTCAATGATATGGTATATTTCTTGGATTCTATAGTTTGTCACCAAATACGACTATTAGAAAAGCAATAATTTCACCAATTTATATAGTAATTATAATAATGGTACACTACATTGCACATACATTACTGTCACCTCTTCGCTCAATTAAATTTCAATGTTCTTAAAACATTCTTACGTTCCATTTTGTATTTATAACTTCAAACTGCCGTCTTTATGATACCATCAATGAAGAAAAGATTTTATCGATTTTTCTAAAGGAGTAGCAACAAAGAATCCTGCTGATAAAATCAGTAGAATTTCAGCCACGCGCCAGTAATGCGTTTTCATCAATACACGCATAATACTCACACCTACAAAATGCTATTTAAAAAAATTAAATTGAAAACGCGATTTCACACATTCTAACGGAAAAATAATGCATGGCAGATAACTGACAGATAGCTTGGTCAACTCAACTTTGAAACAATTATACACCACTTTCGTTGCTTTATAATAATGACGCGTAAATGTGTTGTTCAATTAGCGAGGACAAAAGAGAGTCACTGAAAGCGACGAGTATTTTGGACATGGTTATATGCCATGAAGCTCTATACAATGGCTGTTAAATGATCCATTCATCGTTCGACTGTGGCCCTTAAAATCCCTAAATTGGTGAAAGATATAGCTGAAGTTTTATCTGCTGTTTGAATAATATAATAAGTTTTAACAGTTATGCTTATGTTTCAGTAAGTGCATAAATATGACGAACTATAGAATTGAATTTCTGATAATGGTAGTATAAAAGGCAGGGTATCTATCAGAAGAAAGTATTTTAAACAGCAATCTCTTTGTTTTAATTCGAAAACATGTTTTGCTGCTTATATTGATATTTTCATATACATTTCGCTAGTTTTTTTTTGTTGTTTTTCATTGATCGGATTTTCTGATATTTAGTTTCCTCCAATTTACAATGGCAATGGAATAAAGTCAAATTGGACACATGAAGTGATGTTTAAATATGTAACTCCAGTCCTTAAACAAGCTGTTAGGCTTGTACGTACACTCAAAGAAAGTAAAGGCTGGACATTTTGCATACGTTTTATATGGAAACTTTACGGGGAAAGTGGCATGTAGTTGACACAAAACTCCGGTTTTATTCTGTTTTCTGCAGATGATTTAGCCTGACGTTAGGAAGACGCATGCAAGTATTACATGTTTAGCTAGTTGCACCGATTGGTATATATTAAATTTGATTTCATGATAATAATTCTGTCCTGCCCTGTTTGATAAGTTTTGGCAACAAAAATTTAGTAATAACGAGCAGAGCAAAATTATATAATTTGACTCTAAGAACACCGTCGAAACCATTAATATTTTTCTTGAAATCTTTCGGTAATAATTAATCGCCTGAAAGCTTTACTTTTACTGAAACTTTAGATATATTTTAACCAGGGACAATTTTTACGATAAGCCATGTTTTCGTAAAAACGCTAACGACATCACAGTGGCAAACTAAGGTCAAAGTCCTACATTTCAAAGGCGAGATCAGGCGTCAATTGTGGATGTAACCTTATGCGAATGACATAAAACCTCAAATAACAACAATAAAAGTGGCACGTTAGTGAGAAAGAGTCCCTTAGTGACCATAATTACATTCTATTTGATATAGAGCGAAACAGTAGAGATGGCGACCGCAGACTAGAAGGGAAATGCTGGCAAACTAGCAAATTAAACACAATGGAACTTAACAAAGCAGTTAGAGAGGTTAAGTACGAGAAATCCGAAACGCCTGGGGAAGATTTCTCTAGAGAAATGATAAGAATATGCAACAAAGTCATGCCGAAAAGGAAACTAATAACAAGGAGTAGGCCGGTGGTGCTGGTCCGAAGAAATAGCCGACGCTCGAAGAGAGTGTACTCATAGGAGAAGACTCTATACTAGAAGTAGAAGAGGAAAACCATCACCATTATGCCTACAAAAATGGGAAGAATACAAAGAAAGTCAGCGCGAGATAAAAGCCAAAATCAAGGCAGCCAAGAGGGCAAAGTGGAGAATGCTATGTGATGCCGCTGATAGTGTTATGAATGAATTAGCGAGTAGATCCATCTTTCCAAGAGCATGCAAAAGAGAGAAGCTAATGTTGCTTAGAAAAGGGAAGAAACCCACTGATAGACTTGACTCATTTAGACCGATATGTTTACTAGATGTGGAGGGAAAGTTATATGAACAGTTACTGCTAGACAGACTGAAAGAGGAACTACAGAGAACGGGTAATCTCTCGAATAATCAGTATGGATTCCGAGAAGGCAGGCAAACAGCAGACGCGATAAGGGGAGTGATTCGTATCGCGGAAGGAGTGGCAAGTTTTGCACACCAACATAGGAGACTGTGCGCGGTTATTACTATAGCTATCAAAAACGCATTCAACAGCTCTTCTTGGCAGCTGATCCTTCAGGAGCTAAGAGCTAGGTATGTCAACGAAGGGTTGATCAGTATTATAGCGTCCTACCTCGCTGAAAGAGAAATAATACTGGAAGCAGATGGAATAGAGAAGACCCTCCAAGTAAATAGTGGAGTTCCACAAGGTTCCGTCCGGGATCCCACCATGTGGAACGTATTATATAATGAACTATTAGATATGAAACTACTAGACGGCGTTAAAATCGTAGGTCTTGCTGACGACATTACCCTTGTAGTGGTCGCCAAAGGATAACAGAACTTGATTGATGTAGCTGATACTTTGATTCTAAGACTAACCACATGGATGACAAGGAAAGGACTGCAGATTGCCCCCGAAACGTCTGAAGCTGTGCTTCTTACAACAAAAATGAAGTAGAGGGTCACATAATATACACCTGTCAAGAAGCCAAATATCTCGGAGTATGGCTGGATACAAAATGTACATTTGCAGACCATCTTAAATACGTAGTAACCAAAGCAGAAAAAAACTATAGGTGCTCTCTCTGGTCTGTTGCCCAACATCGGTGGTCCAGTAGCATCCAAAAGAAGACTGATCGGCAGTGTCGTAAACGCAATAGTGCTATACGCGGCGTCAATTTGGTACAAGGCGGTAAAGAACAAAAAACTATGTGCAAAACTAACAAGGGTGCGGAGACTTTCTTATATAAGAATTGCAAGTGCATATAGAACTATGTATATCGGCAGAAGGAGTTGGCATATTCGCGGAAGTGCCACCGATTGAACTTCTAATTAAGGAAAGAAGAGCGAGGTACGATGGAGTGGGGAAAACTGCGGCTAGAGAAGCACTCTACGAAAAATGGCAGGACAAGTGGAGAAATGGCAAATATGCAGCGTCGACTAGAAGGCTAATTCCAGAAGTCCGAAAATGGGTTGAAAGACCATGTAATGAACCTACCTTACCCAAGCTCTGTCGGACCACGGCTGCTTCCGTAAATATCTGCATGATAGGCAAAGAGCCAATTCCGACCAGTGTGATTACTGTGGAGCCACGGATGATGTGGAACACACACTCTTTATTTGTCCTAGGTGGGAGTACGCACCAGAAGTCTATACCCGGGAGTCGGGAGAAGGTTTCAACGAAACAACGTTGATACAAAATCTAATGGCATCAGAAGAGCAATGGTACCTGGCGTGTAGCACAGTATCATCGATCATACAGACCAAAGAACAAGAACAAAGATAGAAGGGACGGCACCACACTCATGAAATGCGAGCGCGAGTACCGGTGTGGAAAAGCGATAATGCCGAAGTGGGCAGAGAAGACCAACATTGTGAAGTACTGAACAATATCTGGTTAGACAACATATATTATGGAAGTTTCTGAAATCAATTATGTGCAGCTTATTTGATTTAAAATTATATCCGCAAACACCTACTTGTACTTTATTTATTTAGCTCTATTTTGGCCAACACGTTCCTTTTTCCAACTCATTCACATACATACATGTGTGCGATTTCTGCAGCACCCCCTTAACACTGCGGTCTACGGTCAGCTCCAATTGAATTTCTTTACAGAAACAGGTTACTCCCTTTCACTAGGTTTAATAGCCTGTATGGTAAATCTACTTCCGATAGGCCTATTAGTTGGTTAGTTGGTCCCAGCAATGGCAGTCTCCATCGTTATAATGCTGCGCTATCAAATACAACATAATAGACTGTCTCGGTCCTCCCTCCTAATCGCATGATCTGGGAATAGGTTCATCTTTAGAGATCCCAATTCTATGCAGGTATTCCCTTAGACATCCCTGTGCTGTTAGCAGCCTCCTCACAGATGGTTCAATTTTCGGTCAGACGGAAATATATTCGTTTATAAACACTATATTTTGGAACACCATGGTTGCAGCAGTTGATACAAGTGCGCTGAAGCAAAAGGGTACTTTTATTGAAAAGTAAGATGCGAAGATGTGTCGGGTTGCTGTTACTTAGACGTCTTTAACTTTTCCTCGTACTAAGGAAAGGTAAAATAAATAGTGATATCAATTACTCTTTTTATCACTACCTATAAGTCGGTATATTTTCGTATACCAGAGTATCAAAGCTAATTCTTTCGATTACAAGATATAGTCGTGTCCAGACATTCATATATATAATTCATACATATGTAGTTACATAACATGTGGGAAATAAACAAGATGTATACGAAATTTTTACTACGTTCGTAATAAATATCTCGCAGGAAACTAAAAGGAAACGACTTAACCGGTGGTCTTCTAAGTCTTAACTGTGACGCATAAATCCCCCTGCTTTCACCATCACATCTGCTTTGGCGCCAGTTCTATCTTCCTGAATCCTTCTAATACATTGAGATTTCCCGAGGGATAGTCCAGCCGCGAAAAATAACACTAAGAACAAAAAATCTCGGAGATTCACAGAACGTATCTTACTGTTGAATATACGCACTATTGAAATGTAATTTTTTTCCTTTAGGAAAAAGAGTTTTCTCTTTAGTTGTTTTAGTTGGAAGCTTCCTTTGAAAACGATACGATTCTTCAAATTTGTGCTTGTTTAATGGACGGCCTAATTAGCTTTTCCTGTAATATTATTGACTTATGGTTCTCTGTTAGAGTACTGAATGCGCTTTCTAATTAAGTTGCGACAAGGAAATCCTTTGCATTTTAATTACTGCTAAAACAAACAAATGTAAAGCCGTACTTCATTCACCAAATTTATTTACGAAACATATTTTCGGAGCAAATGATTTTCGTACAATCTATATTTATATGTTTGACAGAACCAAAGTATTTCAAAAACATTATTCGTATATATTGATATATGTATTTGTGCCAAAGCTACTGCTACGATATGAGGCAATGTAAACAAATTAAATATTTAAACGAAGTAATTAAGTGTTACTGTATACATACTATATTCCCACGTAAAAGTGTGTTACATAAGAAGCCACAGCATAGTCTCTAATGTTTTTGAACGAATGATATGGTAAAGATATATATAATTCGATTGCTTATTTGTATGTGAAGGGCAGTGCAAAACAGAGCCATCACGTAATATAAACATCATGCTGTTTAGAGAAGAACAGATTGGCTCGTCTAAATGCTAGAAGAAACAAGGACTCTTCTACTTCTCACATTCTCTCCTCTCTCCTCTCTCCTCTTCTTGAAATTACAAACTCATGTGTTAAATGATATTGGACTGTAACGCTCAAAGGGCCAACAGTAACTATTTTTGTGGAAAACTCTCTTATCTGGTGGTGTATGCTTCTACTATTTTTCTATATTGAAGTTGAAAAAAGAACGGGAATCTTGCTCGTTATCCTGGATAGTGGCAATGTAGTTGAAGATTCAGGTATGTTGTCCAGGCAGTTCAGACTATTAGTTATTCCAGTATTCTAACAAGGAAACACAGTCAAGTGGTGACAGATTTAAATTAAATTTAGTTAGACTGACATGTATAATAAACGATAATTTTCTCAGCTGCTAAATCGCTTTCAGGGGATAGAGCACCCTATCGACGACACTACCGTTAGCTAATCGCTTTAATATCTTCAAAACTATGAGAGATATCGAAAAAAAGTTAAGATAAATACTTAACTATTTTCCTAGCACTAAACAGTGCTAACCAACTAGGATCAAAGAGCATCAACGGTAAGGTTAGGCACGGTCTTAAGCGTATTCAGCTTTAGCTGAACACTTCCTCGACATGGGCCACAAAATTTGTTTTGATCAGACATCTGTTCTAAGCAAGTAGATACATTATTTTCCTCCAAAGTTAAAAGAAGCAATCGAAACCGACTTTGCTGTATTTCTAACCCTGCAGGACAGCATTTGTCGAAGGACTTTATGACATCCCTCACCCACCACTCCCTCTAGCCACATATTTTGTGCATTTTTTGTACTGTATAATTATTACAAACTATGACACGGTCAACATCCAGAAACCCTTCTAATAGAGTCTCGAACCATAGAATATCATTTAACAATAGCTTGAAATAAAGGGCCGATGGTTGTTGTCGGTAAACAACAATTGTGAGAGGAAAACTATTGTCCTCACATATTAGTACTACTAAAACACTTACGCATTTAGGTATGTTAATTTTTTTTCAGATATATGTATCTCATAGTTTTGGGGATATTAAAGTGAATAGCGAAGGGCAGTGTCATCTATAGGGCGCTCTATTACCTGCAGCAAGCGATTTAGCAGCTAAGAAAGTTATCGTTGTTCTTACAATACATCAGTCTATAAATTCAGCAAATTTCATTTAAATCGCTCACCACCACTTGTCTGTGTTTCCGTGTAAGTGCATACTTTTGGCATAACATAGGTATGTACACCTTCCGACAGAATTAATGTCGTCGTCTATAGCGCAGTGTTTATCAAAACTGCTCACTATCAGGCCAAGCAAGCGTTCGGCCGTCATCCGTTTCTATTGGTATGTGATTTATTGGGGTATTTGTATTTAAAACACCGGGGGCAATTGTGTGGATCAGGTAGGAGAATTGAAATTATTTTTTGAAAATGTATCTATATATATCGAAATTTAAATATGCTTTAAATAGCTTTCTCACAGAGAGGTGATTGGGAAGGTAATATTTACGCTTAACAGTAGGTTATTAAGTAATTGTATAGATGACAAATAAAGCTGTATTAATAACTTTAAACTATTTTAAAAATGAAGTTGATATGCGTATGAAGTTTAATATTTGGTATTTGGGTTTGAATTTTTAAATCTCCCGCGTTGGGAGAAAGAACTTCACGAAACAAAATAGTTAAATTTTGTGTAAAGGAACCTGCTTTAAAAATGTTGGGAGAATAGAGAAAAATAGAGTTACTTTGCAAATTTACTGTAGGTATATAGCTTCAAAAAAAATTATTGGGATAGTTTATTAATAACATTAATGTTTAGATGACGATTTTAAAAATGTTTACTAATAACTATTTACCATTGTAATAAAATTGTTGTTGGTAAGGAGAAAATAACAATATTTGGTTTCATTATATTATTTATTTAAAGGGGGGCTTACTTGGAGACAACAATAAAATAAAAGTTAAAGAAACACAAAAATTAATTATAAATTTATAAAATATTTAAAAAAACTAATGTAGTCGAATAATAATGATGAATAATGATCCATATATGTGCAAGGCAATGTCTAATTATTGTAAGTGTAATAAATTTCGTAACCTTAATAGTTTTTCTAATTTAGTGTGTAGCAGGAGTTTTCTTACAAATGTCCGTGTTTATTATTAATTGTTCTTTATATATAATATAATAAGCAATAAAAACGATGCTTTCCACCGCAAATTTTATGTATTAGCAGCATTTTAAAATAACATCTGCAAATTAAAGTAACCTATGTATGATAACCTTTTATATACCTATTTATATCGGCATATGTATACATTTTCAAGACATAATTTCAATTCTCGTACCTGATCCAAACAATTGTCCGGTGTTTTAAATACCAATACCCCAAAAAATCTCCTACCTACAGAAACCGATGCCGACCGAAGACGTACTTGGTCAAACGGTGAGCAGTTTTGATAAACACTGCGCCATAGACGACGACATTAATTCTGTCGGAAGGTGTACACATTGATGCAAATGTATCCGGACACGTATCGAGAGAGAAACACCTGCCGCACAATATTTTGTTCCGTACGGTATGCTGACATTCCATCTATTCGGAACAAAATATTGTGCGGCAGGTGTTTCTCTCTCGATACGTGTCCGGATACATTTGCATCAATGTGTACGTTGGTAGGTATAACGATACAGTAAGCAGTTGATTACTAGTGTTTCTGCGCTGTTAATTAATTGAATACAATGAATAAATATCCAGTTGCTGATTGGGCAAATAAGTTCATCGAGAAATCTACGCTGTAAAATATGGAGACTTAATTTGTTTGCTGGAATCTTTAGAGAGAAGCATAAATATTTTACTATGTTCAGGCAAACCTATAATAGTGCATACACATATTATGTATGTACATATGTATGTAGGTTCGTTAACCAAATTGAAATACTTTTTTCGCTGAGAATAACCCTCATTGAAATAAAACTAAAAAGTAAAAAAGTAGGTGATTAAAAAATAGCACACAATAGGCATTGTGTACACAGCCATTAACTTTTTTTTGTATTAATGATGCATTGGTAATATAAACATGAAGAATGTTTATAATCGGCCTATACAAAACAGAAGTACTACTAATAGTTATAGCTACTTTTCTTTTATAGACAATATTATAACTGAAATAAAGTTAGACGAAAGATCTGCGTGAGTTTTAATAATTTCAGTAAATGAGGTATAATTGAATAAGCTGTAAAATTTTTGTTTTATTAAAACTAATTCTATTTCATAGTCCTAAACTAACATACTCTGATAAATTCATCGGAGGCTTTCAGAAGTTGCTTTTATTACTACGCATACATATATTTCAAAGTTACCTTTATGTTATTTCTCCGTGATATACATACATATTCTGAATTTCAATTCCGAGAATGAACCCTTAGTGAATATAATCGTATAGGTATGTTGTCGGTCCTTCATTGTTTTACAGACACAATTGAGGATGCCAGTGTTACAGACTTATTCACTTCGCTTTTCCTTTAAACACTTATTAAAATTTTGTTACTGTAAGGATTACTTAAAATTGCGTATTGTTATGAGAATGTTGAAATAAAAACGTGAATTTGTATTAGTGTGATGTTTACATCTGGTAAGTTTCTTGTTATTATGGGCAAAATGTGTCCAAAATTTAATTCTCTACAGTTCAGAATATGTTCATATATACAAACTATACAGTTTTATCTGTTTGATGCCCTATTTTTACGATAGGGCAATAAGGAATTTGCAGCGTCCCCTTACGCTCGGAAGAGATTTAGATTCTGTTTTTAAGGAAAAACGTGTATATAAATAATGTGTTTTAAAGGTATATGTAGCTCTCGCAGTAGTTATTACGAATTCAGCAGTTACAAGCGTCAGTGCATATTGTGTGCTGTGAAATCTACATGCTGTTTACGCATGCAGCATTAAATAGAAAAATATTTCTGGGCCATGTATTAAGTTGTAATATCCAATTCGACCACGGTAAGTTCCATACAGCTGAAGCTAACAATAAGACGTTTTTAGTTTCCTAGTAGAGTTCGAATTTGATGAATCAGGTTTGTATAGTGTTATTTTTCTTGCATTTAATACGTTTGCAGACAGAGTAATTTTATATGGTTTGCCAATAACGTCATGTCCATTATGATTTATCTACTGATTTCGATAAAGTGCAAGATGTTTAAAAATTCACTCTGAAATAGACTTAAGTAGTTTTAACACAGATTTCTGTAATTCCTGTGTTTACATCAGGAGACGTCAAGTTCTACAAGAATTAAGAAAGTTGGTGAAACTGACAGGCCGTGTATGACACCAAAGTTCGACAACAGTTAAATTTTACATCTTGGCATCTACAGGCCAGGAGAAGTGGCACTAACCGCTGCAATGGTAGGTACTTATCTTTGAGTCAGGCCTAACGGCAGACTACTTATACTCAAAATTCTGGCACAAAGAACCACTGTTATTATGATGTGATGCCAGATCATTGGAGGTGTGAGATCAATGCGACTATTCTGCGGTCTTGTCAAAAACCATGTAAGGGATTATCCCCAAAAGTGCAATACAGATCAAGAAATTTCACTGACAACATTGCAAAATCGAAAAGCTTTATTACTATTTAGCCACTGTGGCTAAACTGCTGAATCTCAACCTAAGAACACCGTAGCATCATCAAGGCTTTATTGACTGAGCGTAATCCTCTAATCTACCACTTCAAGACAATCTTAGCATCATCACGTCGTTATTCACTGGCCATGCCCCTGTAAGATACCACCTCAGGAAGATGGGAGCAGTATCCTGTAATATACATATACCGATTTTGTTTCCAAAAAATAAACGCATTGAAACAGCGAAACATGTTAAGGGCGACACGTAACGGTAACGTGCCATATGCGTTGTCATACGGAACTGGCCTACTGACGGACCGGCTGATGTCAAAGTCACAGCCCCAAAAAGATCCTAAAGTTCTATAGGAGTTTAGAGATCAAATGAGACTAAAGATTAACGGTATTCACAATAGATTTCAGTGGTCGTAGCAAATGGAGGACAGGCAAATGTATGATTAACCCACTAGTAATTCAATCTAATCCTGAACATGTTTGGAATATGTTTGTCGTAGTTTCACGAATACCTATTTACCCTGACCTAGACAGTTTACGTTACTAGTTTTATATACGCGACACGTTTGGCTAACGTAAAAAATGATTTTGGTGGATTTTGAAACACACTTGTCATGCACTTAGAGTTAGAAAAATATTTCGGAACAGCAAGCGATTATTATAATTCTATATTAGTTATTACAGAGTATGGCATATATAATAAAACACAATAATTGCTGTGGGGACAGCAATTTTTCGAAAGTCATTGCACGGTTCGACGCTTTTGCCTGCGCTGCATATATAAGACAATATAAATGAAAGCGATATGTATCATACAACTAATCTATAATATTTAGTACTATTTAAGCATTAGTTGTAGTGGTATGTAAGTAACGGACAGTTGTTGTATTTACGCAAACGTTTAGATCGACAATAATATTTCATGTTTTTACCTGTACGTACTCTAATAAAATGTTAACTGGTGGGATTCAAAGTATTTACTTTCACATATTATATGAACTACCTACACGTCTGAACGTGTGAATGATATAATTTAATATATATACAGGTTTATTTATATGGTATTTGGAAACGTAATTGTGAGTTGCACTGCTGCGCCGTTTCCGTGTGTCACAATAATATATTCCCACACTGACATAAAAGAGAGATTTATTAATATATAATTCTCTCTAACAAAGATATTTATCTATACAAGAGTGATAATTTTTACGTCCCCGCTCTGGATATCTCTTGTATTGATCATCTTCGTTTGATTCAATTATCAGATTTCACCTGGACAATGTGACAAGGAAGTGAAAATTACACTTAAACTTATAATTTATTTAGCTGTTCTCCGAGGCGTTGAATAAAGGTACACCACTGTTGAAAAGTTTTTTGTGTTTTATAATTTATAATAGTTTGAAGCTAATTGGTAATTTGAATATAGAAAACTAGCATTAGTAACTGTTATATAATATTTAATATCTAGGTGTCATAAACCATAAAACCCATTATCACCTATGCTGCTTTGGTTTGGTGACCAAAAACAACCCAGAAGGCTGTACAACAACAGCTTCAACAAATTCAAAGTCTGGCCTGTCTAAACATCACGGAAATGATGCGGAGCTCTCCCACTGCATTTCTAGAAGTCCTGCTGGAAATCACGCAAGGATGTAGATGTAATCTGATGAATCTACATCCGAAAACAAGATATATTAAGTGCCTTATGAGTTAGCAGACTAAAGGAACTGGGGACATCAGAGGACATCTTAAAATCCGTGATGATCCTAGTATCAATCACCTGCTTCGCATTGCAAAGGACAGAATCTGTATGATCGGTTTTAAGCCTTTTCTCACAGAAATTAATGTTTGTCCCTTCCTCATAACTCACTCTCCACCAAACCATTACGGTTGAAGGATGATGACCTCTTTGTATACTTGGAACTAATTATTTCGCTTTTGAAAACAGTGAAGATCTTCTCGTGGATGAAAGGGATTCCTGTGTACCTTTTGTATGTTCTTAGTCCAAGGTCTTGATACGTGGCATTAATTAAGTTGATATTTTCATTTCGTAGCACATAACTTTTTGTTTCCTTATTACGTCTAATTGCTGCTTTTACTGCTTTGATTGCTTATTGAGTTCTAATAGTACGAAATCTTCCAGATCTTTGACGACCTATAACTCGGGTTACTGGAGTCGTTGTATAATTTTATAGCACGGTATACAAATATACGACTAATTCCTAGTACATAGCTGCAACGTTTTGAAAATTAAGGATTTTTCTATACACTTATGCCAAACAGTTACAGTAATGCAGTTCCCTTTGCCGCACCATTCCATTACTAAACTGTGCTTTATCTTCAAAATTCACACTCACATGAACACAACGAATGATGGTAAATATTCGTCTTTTGTTTATTTTCTTTTTGCTACGGCACTTGTCATTTACATATGCAAAGTTTTGTAACAGTATTTATGATAGTATGTACTAAGTCAGGTTACAGATAGTCAGGCGGTATTGAAGGCTCTTAGTGCATTGTTGTTTGTTGTTCCCTATCTGTGCAATGACGGTACGCGAAACGGAAGTCTGCCAGACAGCGAATCTACCGATGAGGTTCCAGTGAACTGACCGAAGACCTATTATTTCACCCTGTAATGGAACTTTTCGTGGCAATGTTTTGAGTCCTTATCTTCTACGAGTGTCTAAATATTATTTGAACTTTCAAACCACTTTCTTAACGATCTCAGAATTCCTGTTGTATACAGCCTAATCACCATTGTGATGTTCAGGTTGCTGTTCAAGATGCATAGAGTCCCAAAACATCGCAGCTGTCTTTGCACACATTGGTAAATGGAAAAAGGTATAGTAACTATGGATTGGCCACCACAATCAGCGGACGCGATTCTTATCGAAAATGTATGATCCATCATGAAACGTAAACTTCAAAGAAAGCATATATCTTCCGCAAAACAGCTATCACACCATGTTCGCAAAATATAGCGCTCGCTTCAAACATCTAATGTAGAGAAGTTAGTGGAAAGTATACCCAAACAATGTGAAGCAATTAATTATCAACAATATTGGAGATTGGTCTCTTATCATTATAATACGTAATAGTATTTTGTATGCAGTTTTTACTAGTTAATAAATTTTTAATTGTTGAATGACTGTTCTTTTAGAAACAGCCGCAACGATCTTACTGAACAGACTGTACATATATAGGCTGCAATGTCTAAAGGCAATAGCGTCACAGTACTCTAATATAATTGTAATTCCAACCGTTAGCGTGTATTGTAAGACTATAAATTTTTAATCTTAAAATTATTCGTATTTTGTACCGTTACAAGTAAACCAAACGTTCTTGGCGTTCGATAGGAATATTCACTAGATGGGTTTGCTATCAGAGATTGCCTATCTGCCATGGATTCAGCCATTTTGATATCCTATATATAAATTTGTTTTAAATATTGAGTTTATTATGAAGCAGTTATGTAAAAATAGCTATAACATAACAACATTTTAGAACCGTATCTATTAAATTTAAATCGACCTGAAGTACTAATATTACTTCGCTGTAAAATAAAATTCTGTGGGCGGTGAACACCAACCAACTTAATTTCACTGGATTTACTACGGAAACTACTTTTAACAAACATAGCATATCAAATTGTCACCGTATAGGTGAACGTGACATTTTTGCTCAATGCATGAATATTAGACTAGTTTTTTTAACTGATGGTGTCGCATAAAGATCATTCTGGATCCGTTCCTGTTTCAATTATTTATAAATCCTGCTGGTGGCTACATGTGTGTCCAGACACTGTT
>SMLS01040078.1:0-11360 GCA_004785975.1 Popillia japonica | reverse complement strand
TGAGTTTAAAGAAAATTTTTAGGCACAATAAGAATACTTCCATAAAAAATAGGAGAAATAAATTAAAGAAATAGTGAATTTAAATATAAATAATAAATAGTAATAATAAATGCCTTTATTTTCCAATTTAAGAGCACAATTCAATGCAATAAAACAAGAATCACGGAAAATCATAAGGGGCAGTTCAGATGATCGACTAAAGCCGTTCCCTGCTCTTCCACTTAACCCTTAACATTATAAAATAAAACTGATCAACATATTCACCTACTAATTAACTTAACCTATTATTCTGCAATAAAAATTAAACAGAAACAAAAAAGGGAAGTACAATAATTTAGAGGTACAGATTATAATAATACCACTTAAATAAATAAATCACTGACGTGAGAACAGAAAATTGAAAAGCATGCATTTTGTACCTTTTGCATCCAGCATTCACGGAATCTTCACAAGGACCATAAACAACACACAGATAGGCAAACAAAGACAGCACGAAATTTTGACACAAAATGGCTTTCAGTTTTACACTGAATATATGTAGATCGGAAAACGAGTATAGGAGCTTTAAATTATTGTATGCTCTTCGCAGAATGTTAGAAGTATTCTTATGGTATCTGAAAGAGTTATCTATAGTTAATCCCAGATCTTGAGCCTCAGATACAATTGCGATAACGTTCCCTTTCAATGCAATTGCAACGTCCTTAAGCCTCTCCACTTCTCGCTCTCTACCGTACAACAAGGCCTTTGTTTTTAACGGATTTAGAATCAATGAATGACATGCGGAAGATGAGTCTATTGATGCCAAATCCTTTATTTTCTGGACAGCCGAACCAATTTCACCGACTGTGGCAAAAAAACTGCTGTACATCGAAAACAACAACGATCCAAGTATTGAGCCCTGATTAACCAAACAATTCCCATCAAAACAGTTTGCCTTAAAAAGGCAGTCTTAATTATTCTCAAAGATTGAGCATCAACTCTTAAAATACACAAACTGGCATATTTAAAATAAAAAATATACCTTTCAAAATTCCTACGGTACAAGAGGGCAAGTTTGCCCTAAAATTAGCTAAATTATTTCTTCTAAACCAATCTAGATCGTCGAATTAAGTAATCTTAAAATATATCAACGCCTAACATTTCGTTTTCCGTACTCCAGTTCTAATTTGTAAATCAAACCTTGGAGTTTTATAACCTAGCGAGCTAGAATTGCCGCCGCCGGGACCACCCAATGTGGTTCGATTAAGAGGCGAAACGACCAAAAAGAGACTCAATAATTTACACACCGTATCTGGGCGCTGTAGAATCGAATTGAGGCAGTAGTAGTACGGGCGTGCTCGTTTGAACTCGACAGCGTCTGATCCGCACGCTAGGTGTTCGGTTGGAAAATGTAAGGTTTATATAATACGTTACATCAATTCGAAAACTCCATGGACTTAGCGTGGAAAAAGACGTTATTCATTTTAGGTTACGTACAACTCGTATATGTAACGGGATTTATCTTAACTTGACGGTGATGTATTGAAATGTTCTAGAATGAAACGCCTGAGATCAAACTGGATCTACTAGATAAGCGACGTTGTTGATTGAGCGTGGCTGTTGTAGCGTTGAACATTAGAATAGAAGTTTTGCTTTAACGACTATTATTAAAAGGTTAGACATAGGTACATATGCTGCATGACATGGAAACTGCAACACCAAGAAGGCGTGCGAATTTTTTGACGAAACTTGGTAGAAACGTATAACTAGTCAAAGGCAATAATTGATTAAAATTTCAGAGAAAAAAAAATCAAAAGACTAACACAATTTAACATAATTTTTATTAATAATGTGTCGAGCCGCCCCTATTAGTTTCACACTCCCTCACTCTTCGTGGCATTGATTCGACTAGGTGGTCGATATCCTTTTGGGGTATGGTGTTTCAAGCAACCTGTAATTCATGCCGGAGACCTATTAGTGTCTGCGGGGGATTGGCTAAATTCATAAGTTTTCGTCCCATAATGTCCCCACACATGTTCTATTGGCGAGAGGTCGGGGGATTTGGGTGGCCATGGCAAGATATTAACATGAGCCTCTTCGAAGCGATTTATAGAAATTCTCGCTACGTGGGGAGGGGCATTATCCTGCTGGAAAAGTGGGTCTTCGAGCGTTTGAAGATATGGAAGAATATGGGGTTCTACCACCTCATCAATATAACGCTGGGCGTTCACGGTGGTTTGGATGAACGCCAACTGAGACCTACTCCCATATGCTATAGCACCCCATACCATAACACCCACTGCTCGATGCACATGCCTTTCAACGGAAAACTGAATATCACGACGTTCCCCACGTCTTCGTCTGACCCTCATACGGCCATCATGCATCCCTAGACAAAATCGAGATTCATCACTGAACACCACCTTATGCCACTTCACGATCCAATGCATTCGCAATCTACACCACTCCAAACGTTGCTGTCGGTGTGGAGCCGTAAGTGGTAACACAAGATGTGGACGATAAGATTGTAAGCCGAAACCCCTAATTCGACGATAAACGGTTCGAAGGGTTACAGGACAACCTTGATTACCTAACCACACGTCAGCAATTGATCTGGTACTGGAGAATTTGTCTCTTAGTGCCATTAGGCGAAGGCGGCGGTCCTGTATCTCATTAGTTCTTCTTCGGCCTCCGGTTCCTCTTTGGCGTCTTTCCTGGCCCTCCCTAGTCCATGATTGATAACAGCGCATAATGGTGTATTGGTTCCGGTTAAGGCGGTTTGCAATTTCACTGTATGAAAAACCACCTTCTCGCAAACCAACAATTCGACCTCTGTTGAATTCGCTTAATTGGCGATAATTTCCACGTTGCCGCACTCTAGGCATAATAAAACTCTTTAAACACGTCAAACAAAGGTATAATAAGACAAAACCGTTGGAATTAATTTGAAACAAACACTAAATACACCACACATTAATGTCAGCGAAAACTGAATGAAGTGTCAGATGTGCCATGACCACTTAATCTATCGCAACAAAATTTTAATCAATTATTGCCTTTGACTAGTTATACGTTTCTACCAAGTTTGGTCAAAAAATTCGCACCCCTTCTTGGTGTTGCAGTTTCCATGTCATGCAGTATATATCCATACAAGACGTATGTATGGTATAGATTCTTTCGAAAAATGCTATAAGCTATATAAGTAATTTGTAATCGTATAATAGTTGCTAAAGTAGGTACAATACATTTTCGGTAATAAATGATGAGTATACCCTGTATAATTTGAACACGTCAAGATACATCCATAAAATTTGCGGAGCATCAAGGTTTCCTATAGATGAGTCTATGCAGGGTGTTTCGACTTATGCTATTGCCGCATCTTTTCCTGAGCGGCTCTGATAGGTGCAAAATGTCGTCGCCATGGAGAAAAACTCGTCGTTCTGAGTGCGCTACTTAAGCGCGTTTGAGCGAGAAAGTGGGGATGCACACGGCGGATGTACCCTTCCATGAGATCACACACTGTCTCGAGCGCTCATTGCCGGCTGTGTAACGGTCATGGCGAGAATGGACTGAGGTAGGACGTACGCGACCACAGTATGCGAGGACCACGCCCTTCTCTAACGTCGAGTGCGTCGTCCTTAAGCCAACTTCGAGCCGTTTGGCCAGCAGGAAGGAAAAGCACACTCACTACGCCAACTGTACGGGGGGCGTTAGGTAGAAGATGGACTGCGAGCGCGCCATCCGTTTCAACGGTCGTCACTCACTCTCAGACACCGTCGCACACGCTACCAGTGGGTCAGCGCAAGGTATCGGCGGGCTGCCAAGTGGAAGCACATCTTGTTTTCTGACGAATCAAGATCCGAATTGGGGCGTCGGTGATGCGCAAATTTTCTAGTTTCACTCGAGCACTGCGTTCAACAACGCCATATCTACGACCAGCAGGGCATTATGGTATGAGATGACGCAGCCGAGATGGATCGCTGATATGTAAATGAGGTGATACGACCCGTTGCGCTTTCCTACGTTCGGCGGCGCGCATGTCTGCTGTACATGCACGACAATGCTCGACTGCATGTCGCGCGTGTAGTACAAGGTTACGGCGCTCTCCGCATGAGGGTAAGTTTAGTACTACTTCTATAGCAAATTTATTATACATACCTACAGGGTATGCTCGTCAATTATTTCAAGCAGTGTACCTCCAGTAATCGCAGAAAATATTTTGATATCTAGCATACAATGAGGGCGCCCCATTTGTTGTCGGATCCCAACCCCATTTTTATTACCTTTTAGTGAGGGTACCGGTTCTCTGCAGAAGAGCTTTTTACGTTGATAAGTCAAAACTGAGCTGAGCCCCTCATACGGTCACTATCCTACACCATAGAATCATCCAAATAAACTTTCGTTTCCGTCTTCAATAGATGGCTGCTAGTAGCACTGAGGGGCTTGCTGCGTAAGCCATGTATAAGGTTACAGTCCATCAGAAGCCCTACAAACATTAAGGTACCAACCATCTCTCTGTGCATTTTTGTGTAGAGTTGGAAACGTTCAGTGAATTTTAGTGGTGTGGTGACAGCTGTTCTGCAAAAAGGATCGGTATAGCACCTTTTGAAAATCTTTACAATGAGAAGAGAGAAGAAAACGTTTTATTTGCGAATTATAGAAAGGCGATAATTTATGTTGAAGGCTAAACTTTATACGGTCTTCTAGATAAAGAGATTTAGAGAACGCATTCTCTGAGTGATCTTTTCACTCCGGTTGATTGGAGGAAGTGCTAACATGAAGTAACTTTCCTCTACGGCATGGATATTCTGGTGCATACGTCATAATGCTCTACAAGTACGAAATTCTGTCATCATTACGATCAAGCTTTGAACTGATAAGTCTTCCCTCTTCGTCAATCACTGTCAAGAAAATAATGTTATCTCATAACTGATAATCTTCTACCGAAGAAATCATGTGGATTTTGGTAAGGCTTGTGGTGCGGCCTCCAACTTTTCAAATCACCGAGCCAAAGCTATGGTCTTCTATACAAATTGAACGGTTTTGGCATTAATCCTAGTGTTACGTTTTTAAATAAAATTGCCGACTCATCATTCGTCCATCGAATCTTTGCCGGACCCCCCACAGAAATCCCTTTGGGATCCAAAGTGATTTCTGTGAATGGATTCTGTTGATGTTATACATCAAAGTACCACCACGCTGCTGTCTACGCAAACTATACGCCCGTTTACACTGTCTCCAGAAACGACGCCTTGTGTTAGACAAAGAATTATGGACAAAATCTGCGGATGGGCGTCCAAATGAGAGATATTCATAAACGCTGATAAAGATTAGATTATCCAGGAAACCAAATGCTCCACCATAACTCAAATTCTTATTGGTCCCGATCACAGGGTGTATGACAGAATTTTCCGATCATTATTGCTAAATTCCTTCGAACACATTATGTTCTGGTTCACATCTTATGCTGGAAAAGCTCTTTAAGTTTGAAGTTAAAATTCATGATATGTCCGGTATATTTGATGTCTTCTAACTTATGTTGTCTTGGTCTGGTCGAATTCCTGATGCCAACAAACATAATAACCTACAAACCCAACTGCTACGCTTAATAGTTGCAGCTCCATGGAAACTTTTCTCTTTGCAAAGAGAGAGAATCACCGTATATAGCGGATACGTAGTCCAAGTCTCTTTATGTAGAAGCCTGTATAAAGTTTAGTCTTCAACACAAAATATCGCCTTTCTATGATTGGCGAACATTGACATTTTCTTCTCCTCCCTAATTTTAAAAAGTTTCGTGCTAATTCACCACTTAGGAAAGCTACACCTTGATAGCACTCCGTCTCATGTTGCCCTGTAGGTATCATATGCTGCAGATGAAGCAATAACCAGCTGTAATTTGGCCGTCCACTCGTGGAATCGTCTAGCCCCTGATCATTAAAATTCTATGGCTTGAGAACCACGCATATTACTAATGCTACTAAATGTTAATGAAGAATAGGATTTCAAGCCTTAGGCTTAGTTAACACAAAAAGCTTTTCAACAGAACACCAGCAGGATAGCATAATGCAAATTAAGATGTTTGGAAGAATTTAGTAATTTGCACAACTATGCTAACTCCACTGGAAAATAAATTAAAATTAGCTGAAGAAAGCGAAGGAGATGACAGATGAAGATTTTATGTTATTTTATTAGTCCTGCACCAATAGATTCTTCTAAACAAAGAGGGAATAGAAACCATACCAATTATACAGAGTTTCAAATCAAACTTGCCAACAAATTCATTAGAAACTGTATGCTAACAAAGACCTCCGATATGCTGTTATTTTCAGGAACTGCAAATACAAATCATAAATGAGATTGCAATGTTCTCGGTGGTCGTAGTGCTGAATAATGTCTTGTCTTCAGTAAATAAACAGCTTATGGTTTGAAATGATCTCTTTTTAGTGGGAAAATTATATTTCCTTCTAATTTATCATCATTCATTAATATCTCCTTTTCATCGCCAAATTCATTAAAAACTATATGCATTATATAACTTAAACTGTATTAATGCTCTTCCACTGCAGATCTAGCCAGCTGGAAGATGTTCAGCCATCAACTAACATTAAATTAAGAACTTCGGCGAAACGAATAATTAAAGTAGAGGTAATTAACGCGTGCCATCTACTAGGTGATGAATTCGTTTAATTTCGCGCTGGAGGATAAGAATTATTATCACTATCATATCCACAGGGGTGACGTCTTCCCACACGCTGCAATGGAACTTTTCGAATTATAGAGGTCATTATTCAAAGTGTGGTAGACGTCAGACGTTTTAAGTTATAACGGGTTTTCTTTGATTATTCCTTTTTTAATGTGATACTAATATCGATTACTAAAAAATATAAAAATTATTGTTAGATTTATTGAAGCCGCAAAACAATCCTTTGCGCTTCAACTGAGACTAATTTATCACTTCTGACATTATACTCGTCTAAATTATTTACTAATTGCACAGCCTGAGCTATCATGTTTGACAACCTCAGTACCAGTCCATCCATCCTCTGCGTATTCGACGTTTCATTATTACGAAAATCTAATACGAACATGGATGGCACGACTCCCAACTTGGGTAAGCTGCTGTTTTACGTCCGACTGTTAACCCTACATAATAGCGATAACAAAAGAGCCTAACTAATTATTCCCAGTATATGTAACAAGCTCGGATTAATCGTTTGGTAGGTGTCCAACCTAAAACTGAATTTAATATCTCTTAATACGGGAATGAATGGATGACCTACCGTCCGTATATAACAGGTAATGGTCCGTTTCTCCTGGGCGTTTTACGCCTTCTTAATATTGCCGAGGATATCCGATTCCTATTCAAAAATATGTCATTCATGCGAAGCTCATTAGGGCGTTAGTAGCTACTAGGCAGATGGAACTTCGGATAAGAAGTAATTAGCGTTAGTTGAAATATGATAGGGTTGGAAAAAGAAAGGAAAGGGTACATATACGCGTGTGTCTTTAGTTTCTAGTTAATTACCTTTTAAAAGAGTTCCTATCTGGAGCAGCTCATTATGTTTCAGGATTACACTCTGCATCGTAAATATAGGAACGTCGCTAATTGTGGAAACCATGGTTTGATGATAATCGTTTGTCGTAGTGCACTCACTCAAGTCACGAGTAGTGCACTGTAAGCTTGCTTTGTATTCTGGAAATATTCCATTCACGCATAGTTTTCAAATTCTAAGCTACCTATGTTAGTTGTAATTATAAATATTGTATATACTTTATTATGTATGTTCTACAATTTTGAATGAAAGATATTGGAGTAAGCTATCGTTCAGTTTGTATTGTATTTTTAAGAGATGGATGTTTCAAAACACACTTTAAGAGTCCCAATTAAATTTTGTTGTGAACTGAAGATAAAACTACTTTTGAAGCTACTAGTAAACTAATCGAGTGGATGTTTCAACTGTGCAGGTGCAGAAAAACACTGATAATGAAACAAACAAAGACAATAAAGTGCAAAGATTATTTTTAGGAATTCGTATCGATCTGCTAAAGAACTTGCGAATTCTTGGGAATCACTCAACAATAAGGAACTTCAATTCGATTGGCTATAATGGAGTAATGCTAAAATATGTAGGTCAACCATAACTATCTGTTGCTAAACCTAATATGAATGCCAAGAAAATGTTACTGCATTATTGAGTTCAAATAACCAATTTAAAAGTTAAATGTTTTAACACTTTGACTCCCAACGGCCTTCATATTGGTCAATGCAGACATCTACCAAAGCCCACGTCCTATACATACATATATTGGCCGCGCATTGAATTGGGTTCCTATACGATGTAAATTTTTCTGGTTCCATTGCTCATTGACTTTTACGTATTTCTCTTATGTTGCTGATACGTTTTTTGAAATCTATTTTTGGAACTAAAATTGATCATGTTCTACACATATTCAATTTCTGTCATTATAGATTAAAATTTACTGTTGAAAAAGAAAGCTACTACCACTGGTAGCAACAGACACTTAAGCTACTTTTCAAACATTTCGGTTGATTTTAAAAAAGCGTAATTGATAGTTTAGTGGATCTACAGTGCTTATTTTGTGCTATTTGAAACTAACCCTGTATAGGAAGTCTTTCATCAGCTGTCACACCGTTTATAAATTGATATTAGCGCTATTGGGAATAAAACTATTAAATTCCTATTTCGTGTTGTTAGCCATTGTTTGTCTTGCAATTTTAATACTGATCTTGCACGTTATCATTACACTGTGTAATTTTTTCTGTTATGCAAACGTAGAGCTTCATAGCACCTCTTATGTTCGTTTAGAATTTACGGCAGTTGGACACGTGTGCATATACCCTGCCATTGCCAAAAATGTTGCAACTAGATTTGTATCACTTTTGGTTTCATCCTACAAGTTTTTCCAAAGTTCTGAAAAATTTGGTTCTGTCATATCGGTTGCCATCACCATCAAGTCGCCTCTATACATACATAATCATCAGAGCCGTGCAGAGTTTAAGTATGAATCATACTTCGCACCACTGACATTATATATTGAGTAGATAGTTCGTTCGCTAAACGCTAACGTATTTTACTATTTTGCAATAAATTTTAATTAGTATTACGATAACTAGTGGTTTCAAACTTTAAATCTGTGTAATGCAGAATTCACTATCGATAAATCTATGTATGTATATACATAAGAACATTGGTGAAAACAATTGAACAAAGACTTTTTCTTTAAAAATCATGTTTACTTATACTTGTTTTTTGTTCAGTATTTGGACATACATACCTATATACTGTAGAGAGACAATTTCAGTTCTATTAGTTTCTTTAAAATACTTGTACAAGGGGTTAATTAGAAACTAAATCTTTAGACCGGCTGGAAGACTTAGGGGAGACCTAGCTGTTATGAGGTGCAATGTGACAAGGACGGTTAGGTTGCAGCAAGAGACCGAGTATCAGACAGGTTAAACCAAGTTGGATAGCATTGAAATTCTTTTATTAATTAATTTTAAAGCGAAATATAAATCTAATTATCTATATAAAATTTTAAACAATAATTTAGGCCAATAGAAATTAAGTAACCAAGAACTCACCAGAAATGTCATTAAGAAAATTTTTGTAAAAAACCAAGTTTGAATTAATGTAAAATATTATGTAAAAGGATATCTGAAATCAAATAATGTTAATAGGTAGAAAGGTTATATTAGTGAAAACTAACCACAAGGAATTATTAAATTAAGGGAAATTGATTTTTTTCATGTCTTCAAGTTGTCTATATCAAAATTGTTTTCCATTTTCAACCATCTTCGATCGATTAGATATCAATTTTTCAGAAAAATTTGAATAACTAAGTGTGTATGTTTTGGATCGTCGACGAGTTAACTGGTTGTGTAATTGTCTTCTTCGAAAACCGACGCCAAGGGCTTGTATATAAAATTATTTATTGAATTGAATATTAATCCGTAATTTAATTTTTACCAGAACGGATCCAATCTTCACACATCTATCCAGATTTACCCTTTTCCGATGCCGTAATCCCAGATAAAATTCAATCCTAGGAGTAAGGTTAGAATTTCCGATCAATTTTTTTATTGTTGCCTTTTTGATGAATTCGTTGTTTATTTCACTAAATTAATTCCTATAAAATCAATTTGACCTATTATAACTAACTTACGTAGAAATACTACTATTTTGTTGAAGTATTTCAATTATCGAAAACAGACGCCAAGCCATAATTTTTTAAGTTGACCTTGAAGTTAATTTTAAGTAAACCAATAGAAGGCCGATCAAGTAGATTTCTGTTGTTAAGGTTAAGGTTTATTCAGATATCAATAGAGAGCGCCAATAATAAGTTTTTTTTTATATATATTTATTAGATTAGTACATTTTTTTATATGTTAATTGAACAAATTATTTTTTTTTGTATGTTATTTTATTTACATGTTTTTCTTATAATAAATATTTGTGTGTAATTAAAATTTTGTGTATCATTGAGAGGTGTGAGGTTGATGTTAGTTAATTTATTTAATCTTAGTCAGTATTCAGCATTACTCGTGAACACCCCTGAGATAAGAGCTCACCGGACCCAAATTTTAGAAACCAGAGAATTTCATTCATTAAAAAAATATCCGTAGATTCACCAACGTGGCTCAAGTTATTGTTGAAGCCCTCAAAGTGTGGGTCTGCGATAATACATAAGTACATTTATTTTGAAGAATTAACACTTGAACACTTGTTGAAAAACACTGTATAATTATTTCACTTATTTATCTCGCTATCTACTTAGTTTGTTACTTCAATGGAATAGATGTGACGACCTTGCAGTTTGTGACTCATACTTTGCACTCCTTTAATAATCATCTATGTACATGGAGGATACAGTCTCCTGCGTGTAGGCGCTTGGACAAATCATCGATTCACAAGCGATAGTACATTTATGCACATATTTATTTAATATTATAAAATCATACCAGTTTGATGTTTTATTATAACTATGTTGACCTCTTGCACAGGACTAGTTTTAAATATAGAAGCCGTACGAAGAAGAAAAAGTATCCTCAAAAAATTGTGTTGCAACTAATCTTTCTGTTAATAGTCGTTCTATTCTCAACACCCATACAATGGTACACACAAAACATCTCTTGTCGCAAGTATCGTAATCCTTCAGCAGCAGACAAAAAATGAACAAGACGTGTCAGTTTTATTCGAACATAATAACAAATTACATGTTCATGGTTTGCAAATAAAAAAACCCACCATACCATTAAACCACGAAATAAAAATACTACGACGATAGATGTGGCCACCGACACATCCGACCACCGTTCAGTCACACAAAGATTGATTAATTGCCAGCTCACATTAAAAAAA
>SMLS01040026.1:0-11199 GCA_004785975.1 Popillia japonica | reverse complement strand
TGGTATTTACAGTGGTATGTATTACATGCATTGCTGTAAGACATAAATTAAATAATTATCTTTAGTTTCGATTAGGTTTAAAAGTTTTAATTTCGTGTTTGTTGCGATTGCGGGCGCTAATGCAGCAACTTCCAATATATTCTTTTATTTTGTGGATTATTGACTCTCCACTTATAGCAAGTACTAACCAAATAATTAAACTACATTCATTAGAAGTAATTTTACAATTCTGTTACAGCAACTATAGTGATGTCAACAAGATCGGAGGTTTATAACATTCCAGTCGTATTACATGTAACATTGAGATCATTACCTTTAATGGATTGCATAAGAGCTACGACACCAAGTTCAAACTTTAGTATACCAAAGATAATATATTACCAAGAATTTAAAAATATTCTAACTGGAAAGCTTTTGTGATATTTCTTATGAATTTGTAGCGTTGTGTTCTTTTTTAATAAATGAGATTTAGTTTTTGTAGTTGAGTGTAGTTGAATCATTGAATCATAATTATTATGGGCCAAAGGTGTTGCGCAATACTGAATATCCAAAAATATCAAAACTAAATGTGTACGAGGTATAGCAATTAAATTTCGAGAATTTAGTTGTGATGTACGAACCGGCAACACTGCATGCCTGACGCACATGGTCATTGTTAGAGTGGTTCTTTCTGTGAGTTGTAGAGAAGAGTTCATGGTAATCGGATGTCCGGTTCGTTTCTTACGGCTGTTCTCCGGATTCAAGTTTTTTAACTCTGTCACAGACATGACTGACTCAGGTTTTAAGCAACGTGCTGTGGTCCAATTTTTGGTCATAAGTGGTGAAAAACCTGTAAAAATCTTACGAACACGTGTGTACAAAAATGATCGTGAATCGTTGGATGACGACCCGCGGTCAGGAGCGCCAATTCGCAAACACACAAATGCAAATGTCGACCGTCTTCGAGAGCTAATCCTGCCTGATCATCGCCTAACCTTTCGTGCGTTATCATCCGGGTTAAATATAAATAACAATTAGGAAGATGTTAAACGGAAATTTGAATATGCGAAAGCTCTGCGCGAAGATGGTGCCCAAAGTTCTCACAATGCAACAAAAACAATTGCGAAAATCAATTTGTGACGATTTGTTGTCTTGCTTTGAGAGGGAGGCAGAGACTGGATAGTATAGTCAGCATAGCATACAGTGGGTGAAAGAGGGTAGGGTACGCCCAAGGATGGATCAGAATCACTGCTGAGAGCAATGCTGATCATTTTCTTCGATATTCATGGGATTATTCACCAGAAATACATCCCTGAGGGCCAGACAGTGACTGGAAAGTTCTATGTTGAAGTCTTGGAGCTGCTGCGACAGCGTGTTGTCCGTAAACGAACCGATCTGGTCCCAAACGGCTGGCTCCGTGATTGTGAGTGAATATTTGGTGAAAAAAAATATTCCAACGTTACCGCATCCTCGCTAGAGCCCCGATTTGGCCCCTGTTACTTCTTATTCCCTAAAATGAAGAGTCACCCCAAAGGAACCCATCATAGCAGCGTAGGGGCCGTCAACGAAACTTATAGATATTGGGACATCAAAGTAATATATGCTTTTTTTCCGTGCTGCACTAATTTATGGGTTGTTGGTTTGCAAAATATATTTTGACTGTATTTGCAACAATAATTTTTGATATACATATATTACTTAACCTGTATATGTACAATGTAGCAAAGTCTATGTAACCACTTTTTGTTCTATACTAATCCTTGTAGTTGAAGACATCACAGTCTGGTTGCATAATTTCTTTGATCAAATTTTATGTCTAATATCAAATCTATCTTCAGATTCCGATGTCGTATCAGTGTATTCGCCGTCACCTTCTTCTATTCTACTATACTTTCTTTTACGCCTACAAATTACAAAGGGATGAGATTTCGAAGTTTTAGAGTATGCAAAAACTACCTAGTCTTTCTTTTTTTGCATAGGGCCATGGTTATAATCTTAGTTAATAATCCCAATATGATTATTAGTAAAATTACCACTGCTGTATAACAAATTGTATCAAATGGTAACCATTCTGTCTTATTGTTGGTTGGAGCTATTTCTCCTACATAGTGTGGACCATAATAAGTTTTACTATTGTAAGAACACAAAAAACTTGTCAAAACTTAAAAAATGCGCGATGTTAATTATTGAAAATAAGTACGTACTGAGGTTTTTTAGTTAAAAATTCTCTGAATGGGTGATCTAAGCTTCGTTCTATGTCCTTGCCTAACTCATGAAAAACGGTTCTTCCTAACCAATCGGCCAAATCTTCTCTACCAAGCTGTCTTAATCGGTGGCCCAAAACCTCATGAGTCTCTCCGCGACCTTCACCCGGACTGTTGTTCCAATGAAGTAATAATCGTATGCAGGGGACTTCTTTATCAAGTAGATTTTCTGGTAATTAAATGAAGTATTATTTGAAATAAAGTTGTGCCTTTAATACAAATACCAGCTTCATCTACATTTGGCGGTAAATCGTAAGAGTGAAAATGCAAAGCCGCGACTAATCGTCTACATTCTTGAGGTTCCAAATGGTTGGCGATGTACTGATACTCTGGTAAATTTACATCAATAGTACTCTTAACAAAGTTTATATAAGTGGTCTACGTAAAAAAAATACTTTAAAATGATGCAAATTCGAGCCATATATTTTATAAAAGATTACCAAAATAATGTGTAAATATTGAAGTGTGTCAAAATTCGTCATTGTACGATGTCAAAATTTGGCACTTCTTGATTTTTATAAACAATATGCCTGAAATTTTCGGCAAAAATGGTCTGAAATCGCGGTTATTTATTGTCATCATGCTCGAAATACAAGTTTGCTTATATTTTTCATTGATAATGCCAAATATAACAATATGGCAATTATGAGGTAAAAATAAAAATATGTAATATGTAAATGTTCCAATGATCCACCTTTAATATACCTTCATTATACATTCCAATTCCGTGATGTGATAGCAGAAATTACATATAATTAATTTTGTTAATACGAAGTGATAAATTCCAATGATTTCAATTTCATAGGTGAAGTTCGTTTCTACTTTGGAAAACCGCATTTCTGTAATGTCGATCAGTTAAAGTAAAAGTAACGTTATGTATACGCTGAGAGTATGGTGTTTTCAATACTAGTTATCGCGTTCGTTTTCAAATTGAGACATATAAAGACAAAGAAAGTGATATTTATGATGCTGTATTTGCAATCTGAGTGGTGTTGAACGTGTACTGAATGATGTTATTCTTGCTGTTAGATTAGTACAAATCACTCCAAAGATTACACCTTCAATATCCTACGTGTATATGCTTTCATAAATAGTTATACAGGAACAATCAAAATTATAGCCCAATTGTTTACTTAAAATTATAGAATTACGTACTAATTAGGACTGAAAATGTTCATGATGACGTTTTCTGTCGAAACTACATTACGACAAAGGAATTCGAGCCAGTGGCGTGCTCAAATTTTTATTATGACTCAACAGTGGTATTCACTTGTTTTGGTAATTAGACTGTTTGCGTTTTTTTTCTTATTTTCAGCATAGCGGTTGTAGGCCAACCCTCCTGATAGATATAAAGCAACGTCGAGAGATGTCACAATATTAATCACAAAAATGCCTGCAATACGCGCGCATGGTATATTGTTGGAATCATCCTGCCGACGGGTACATACAATGAATCTAGATTAAACATTAGTAGCGGACCTCGTTGTTTTGGACTTATTTAGTCTTAAGAGTCCACGCCAAAGCTCGTGAGACCGGCGCAAATACGCATTTTCGTCAAGAAACAAGACAGGTATAAAAATAAAAAAAGAAAGGGAGAAGCGTACTAATCTTACTTAAAAATATTGTTCTCGTTCGTTATAGGCTTTTCAACTGAACACCCCATATAATGAATTCAGTAGATATTTTTAGGAAGATCAGTAGCAAGTTACGTCATATGTGCGTAATGATATGTCATATCTTCTGCGCAGAATGGTCTCACGAGCTTTGACGTTGACTCTACCAGCGCAACTCCCTATGCAAAATCTGCTGTAGCGGCCTGTTGTTCTACGGCATCCCCCGGATGTGCTACTTTCGACTTTTGGCCACTAGAAGGTATTAGATTTGAACTGCTCCATTGTCGGTGCAATCGTGGAAGTAACGGTTGAAACGAGGTACGATGAAATTAGATCTTGTATTCAGAATTGCGCTGATGAGATTGAGTAAGTCGAAACCCTGCGGTCTGCTGCTAATTCTTGATCTAGTTTCATTGTACCTGTTGGCAAGGTGACTACAACGCAGGGTGACCACAACAATATACCATGAGCGCCTATATATATTTTTTTTGTGTTTCCTGACAGACATAAAAAATTATGTGTAATGATTCTTTTTGATACCAAGAAAAAAAACTCAGCGGAGTTTTTTGAAATAGCAAAATAGAGGATGTTTTGATTACAAATACTGTATTGATATAGTCATTTAAGTACAACTTTAAGATACGCTCTCGTATTTGTTATGAAAATTGAAGTTGTTTCCCGCAAACTGAAACAAAACATATATGTATTTACAACATTTATATTCAGCTCGCGTAATACTATATAGTTTTCTTAAATGATGTCAGAATCCTACGAACGATTCGCTTTAAAAAGAACGATAATTTATCGGAACAAGTTTAGTTACTTCTTTTCCACTGAGTTGTGGAGAGAAACTAATATAAAATCGAAGCCGTGCACGACTGTAGTCAGTTAAAAGTAAACCGCGGGTTCAAGTCTTTCAAAGTTAGTGTAAATTATAAGTTAATTATACTGTGTATGGATAGATAAAATACTTTTCGATATGCAGCAGTCTTCTCTATATATTCAACAAATTTTACTTGTAATTTGCACTTGTAAGTACATATTTATTATTTATCAATAATGATAGCATTAAATAAATGTGTAATTTTTGTATTGTATAATCAGGTGGTTATGCTACCCATATCTCAAACAACAAACAACTGCACAGAAATGATATCGAGGAATCGGAAGCTAATCATTTTATCTTCTCAACGTTAGCCGATGATGAATATGGAGGAAATTCTGGCTTTAGTCAAGGTAGTGGTTTGAGAGCTATAGCGCAAGGCTCCGCAGAACTTGCTAATACAGCTTTCCTAAATCAGCATACTGCCGCGAAACATGCTGCTTTTGCTGCGAAAAATAGTTTGGCACAAGCCGCTATTGGTGTAAGATTTTAGTTATTACTGTAAGAAAGTTACAATGTTTAATTTTTTATATTAATTAATATCTTCTTATTCTCAATATTAGAAGTTAGATTGACTTAAAATAATTATGCACATGTATTTGTAGGCATCTGCAACTGCTAGAGCTGCTTTAGTTGGGAAACAAATCCTCTTACAACGTTTAGAACAAGAATTTCAAGAAGCTGAGCAACAACTGCAATCTGAAATTTTACAATTAGAACAGGCGCACCGAGCTGCGGCGTCAGCTCAAAATTTGGCCCATTTAGCACAAACGCAATTAAATAGTATAGCGGTCGCTATCAATGCAGCTCATGGAACAGTACTTTACGCAACAGAGGCCGCTAATGCTGCTATCGCTGAGGTAGGCTCTCAAGCGTCTATGGTTGGAGAAGCTAAGAGGAAAATTTCTGCTATAGCCGACCAATTGGATTCGGTAAGGGTAGACTATGACGCCACGGAAGCAGCTGCTCGTCAAGCTAGTGAGGCAGCCGAGTTAGCACAATCGAACGCACAGAATGCTGCTGAAAAAGCGTCCTCGGCGAACGCAGAAAACGATTTAATAAGTAGTTTTCATATTCTACCTATAAGTTTTGGCCATCAATAATATATTTTTGTTAGAAATAGATGATTATATGTTTGTTGTTAATATTAGAATAAAATATTTATAAATTAATGTGTAAGTTTATTATGCAACATATAAATGTATAATATACAAAGTGCAATAAATAATAAATCACTAAATCGCGGTAGCATTTATTCACTAATATTAAGCTCCTTCAAATAAGCAACAATATCCGCACATCCCTTTTGATTTCTGAGTAAAGATTGTTGTCTCAGTACTTTCTTTAATAGTGTACTGCCACAGCATTTTCCCAAAACTTTAAAGGTATCTACAATAGTACAATTTGCGTTAGAAATGTAAAAGAAGGTAGAAGTACAGTGAGTTGATAACGTAGCAGCTGCACACTTTATATTCAACATGAATTTCAACATTAATTAAAAGTATAACATTTTTTTCTCACCCAATATCATAGTTTGTAGAACTTCATCGTTATCATCAAAATGAATTAATAAAGTATCAATTACATACTCATGATGGGATGTAAAAGTATCTGTTAGAAATTGTTCTGGTGGATTAGTTAATATTGCACTTAACGATTTTACAGAGCACTCCCTCACTTTACTAGTAGGATCATCAAGACGTTTAACTAATTCTGGAAAGTTAAGTAAAATTTGATTTCATAACTGGTAGGAATAAAGAATTGTGCGAATAACCAAACCTGGATATATTTTAAGTAAATTATTGACGCACCAAATGTTTCTTCTTTCCATCATTTCTTTAAGTAACACCAAATCTTGCATTGCCAATTGTCTACTCATATATGACGCATCTTCTGTTAGGGATAACAAAAGAGGGATTAATTTTTCTGTTAATGGCTGTAAGTTGTCAGTGGAAATGAAAAGTTCTGCGCCATCGTTAGGGTTGAGAGCACTAAATAAGCATGAAGCCGCCATAGTTCTCATAGCCTCGGCTGTACGTCCCGCATGCCAAACTAACGACGGCACAAATACATCTGAAACATAACAGATTTGCAATTTTATATTAATTGGAATATGTTATTATGCGTTCTACTACAATTGATAAGGCTATATTTTTTGGATATTTAAAATTTGATATTTGTAGTTCATGTTAAGATGTGTTAAGTTAGTCAGGTGCTATGTAAATACTGGGGATAATACCTGTCACTAACGTTTCTAGAAATACAGCCAAATCTTCATTAGCATTTTTGAACATTACTTGTTTATTATCCATTACAGTTGTTAGAGCCATGAATATTTTTAATCTAGATTCTGCATCAGCCTCAGTATCTAAAGCATTTACTAGAATTTCTGCAATTATTCGCAAATTTTGTCCAAACGCTTCTTCTACGAAAACAAAAAGCGAAGAAAAAGTGATTATTTCCTTATACATATACGTTTGTAAATTATAGTTACCTGATTCCAATACTATTGTTTCAAAAATACACCTCTCAGCAGACACTAAAGTCCATGACTTTGGGTCTTTTTTAATATCGTTTAATAAAACACCGCAATACTTACTCCATAATTCGTTGTTACTATCCATACCGAGCACTTTGGTAAGTTTCTGCATACATGAAATATCTATACATATATTTTCAGGATCTTTAAGTGAAATAAGAGTAACCAATATCGTAAAAAGATGTTTTCCAAAATCGGAAGTGTCAATTTGATATTTTTTCATTAGAGAGTTGGCGCAATTCAGAAGTTCTTTTTGATATTTTTTCTGGAAAATATTTATGTTTTTTTGTGCAAAACTAATATAAGTCTTTTTGTAAGCTTTACCTTACGACTCTGACAAATAGAGGTGTCGGCTAGTAAATTTGCAATCTCTTCTAAATGAGCCTGTATGAAATCTTCTGGTGAGCCTCGAATTAATGCTGCTAGAACGCTGAAATGACCATAATGAGGTCCATCTTCAATTGCAGGTAAAATGATTTTCGTCCACGTTTTTGGATGAACAAATACACCTAATATTTCGCTTGCGATTATAATCTGAAAAAGTAGAATTTAAATTGGGAAAAATTACTTAGAGATTTTTAAAAGACTAATGAAAATATATACCATCGCAATTAACTTAATCTATGCATAAAATATATGTTACATGGAAAGAGAAGTGAACAAAGTATTGACTATTGCATTTTTTGGAACTGAAACAGTTTCAAAGTTGAGTTGTATCTACTAATTAAATTAATAAGTTGAAGAGAAAAGCAGTGTAGCACGGGGTCTGTATTTGCAGATAAATCACCAAGACTAGCATGTCAAAAGGCTTTAATTTCGTGAAAGTGTTGTGTTAGAGTTCAGAGTTCTCATACTGGTATCCCTTTTAGAACACAGTAGTGAATTTACTTACATTATCTGAAACTCTTCTATCTTCATCCCTAGCAGCAGTGTACATTGCAGGTAATAAATCCTGTAAATTATGTGTGATATCAGCTTCAGCATGCAGCACGATTGAACACAATAGCTGACTGCAACGGATTCTAATATCAGCTTGCCAACTAAGCAATTCTTTTGAGAGAGCTTTTGCCAGCTTGCTTACATTTCTTTGTACAAGAACTCTACATCCAAGATTAGGACGATTTACTGAAAAATAAACTTAAAACATGAATTCAAAATGTGTAATTAATAGCTACAGTGTGGTGGATAATGCTTTGGGTTTTCTGTTAAGTAATCCATTTGATCTTTTAAGTCACTTTCATTTTCCTTTTGGTACTGTATTCCAATTATTTTCCAAAGTTGATGGGCCTCTTCCCTTGTATCAGGAACTTCATCGTTCAGTCTTAACAAATGTCAGAAGTTAGAATATTAATAAAATGTCTTTTATAATAACTACACTACCCTGTAAGGATTAATGGTAATAATTTATGGAAGAAGGAGTATCTATCTCGGTATTCTAAAAGCCATCTTGCTGCTACTTGAGCTACTGTTCTTCGTACAGCAGGTATTTGATCAAACAGTCTCTCGGCCATAGGTCCAACGGCTTCATCTAAAGCTTTGTATGTGCTATTTAATATAAGTTCACCTAAATAAACATTAATAAAAAAATATAGTCTAAAACATAATTATATAATATACCTATGCAACTTATAGCTTCACATCGTATTTTATATCGTTGATGACCAAAGTTACTGAGTACTGGTTTAACCAAGCTTTCTGCTTGCATATGAAAATCTCTTGGAAGTATCTGAGCTAATTTTACAATACAATGACAGCTTTTCTCCTTTATTGCTGGGTATGTGTCTTTTACAGTTTCTTTCAAAACAGTAACTGAATCATTTAAGAACGGTTTCATTAAATTGTTATCTTTATATTTATCAAATATATCTTCTAATAATTGCAATAGCTTTAATCTAACCTCTTCTGACTCTTCTATAACTTCACAGCTACCCAACCTTTCGACATAGATTGGAAATACATATGAAAGATAATAATCATTGGTAGGCAAAATGTCAATTAAAAATGTTTTTATAAATTTAATAGCTTCTTCTCGCACTGGTTCTGATTTATCTCTAAGACCATTAAGGACATATATGTGGCTCTCATTAAATATTAAATGAACCTCGTCTTGCGTCCAGGCCTTGTTAAATAAAAACTTTGATAGTTCTTGAAAGGCAATCTTTCTCTCTTTTCTGTCAATGCTTTGCAAATTGCAGCAACACTTTTTTACGATATCTAAATTTAAAGATTCATTATCCTCTTCACCCAAAGACATTTCTCGTACTTGTCCAATTTCCACTAAATTATAATAAACTGCACCTGAATATCACTGTCATTTCAAATTCGAACCATTTGTAAACAAAGTGTTGACAACTAACTAACTCCAGTATGCATACTTGTTAATTTGTAGTGCGTCATTTGAATGAATTAAAAAAAGGAATATGATAAAATATAATCTCAGTCTAACGTACATTCAATCTGTTTGCATTTCATAAATTTATTTATCATTACGTAATTTTTTATTTATTGTGATTAAACTTTTTTTTTCTCGCATTGGCTTACCTGAGAATTAGACAAGAACATTTTTGGTTCGGTCACAGTGGCGTAGAAGCATGAGAAAAGTTTAGGAGATTTGGAAGCTACTTTCGGCTCACGTAATACGGCGACTATACTGAATATTAGCCTCCAAGGCATCCAGAGGTACGATTAAATTTGTGTTAAAGAAGTTTATGTTTTATAATTCATATTTTTAAGTTATTTACTCATTAATAAATAGTTCTGCCACGAAATTCTCGTTCACATATTTGTAAACTTTCTATACTATATATCAGTGTTGTAGATCTTTTATTTAAGATAATTCGTCATGAGCAGCTAAATTTCTATTAGAAGGGTACGATGAATTGTTTTCCATACTGTAGCTTCAAATTGTTTTCCTAAGTAGTGGCATGGTGGTGGCCTATCTTTAGGTATACAAAAATGAGAACAAGTCCAAGTAGTAGTGTGTAGTGTTTATTATTAACATCAACGTATTGCCTGACAGTGTCTAGACTTGAATAGATTTTGCTCTGAACTTGACATAGAGGTGTGTGGCCTACTTTGGCGGAATGGCTCGTCTAACATTATTTTAGTCGCATGTATAGATCTCCTAACGGTAATTTTGAGATTTTTTTGAATTTATGCTCAAATTTATTAAACTTCATTTATAGTCGAAATACTTATATAGTTGTGGTTGGTGACTTCAATGTGCATTTTGAAAAACATTACAATAGATATCAAGCTTTATCACTTTTGCTGTCCACATTCAATATAATCAGTATTATAGATCAACCTACTCGTCGGGACGCTGTCCTTGACAATATTCTTGTAAATTTTTCGGGAGCCTGTTGGCGAGTACTTCCTTGCCTGGTGTCGGACCATGATTACATAGCCTTCCGGTGTGGTGTAATGGCTATGGTCGATCAGGACAAAACCAAGGCACTTACTCGAACATATGCTGCATCGGCGGTTAAATGTTTTGAGGAGGCTCTGTTATCAGAAAGTTAGCCCAATTTTGATGATTATGACAATTTTAACGAAGCCTTCAATTATATGTATGGCGTGTTTCTATACCACTTTAATACTTACTTTCCAGAGAGACGTGTAAGTCTGAGAAACAGTAAATCAAACAATAAAGAATGGATTTCTGAGGAGGTACGTAACTCGAGCAACAATCTAAGGGATTTGTACTATTTGAAACTGCAGCATCCGATATTAAAGGAATATTATACTGAGGCTAAACGTAACCATAGTAGTCTAGTAACGCAGACAAAACAATTATATTATGGAAATAAGATTCTAAATTCCGAAAATAAATTGAGGACTGCGTGGTCGGTTATAAATAACTTTCGAAATCAAACCAAAAGTCATTCTGATATATCTTTGGAGGTCGATGGTATTAAAACT
>SMLS01040016.1:0-11326 GCA_004785975.1 Popillia japonica | reverse complement strand
CTACACTCAACTACTCCACGATCAATGTTCGACTAAATTTCTGTCAAAATCTAGAAAAATGGTATGATATGTTTGTAGTCGTTTATGATACAATTGTAAAAATACATAATATTATCTCGTTTCTCTTCGTTGGCGAACGCCATTTGTGAGTTACTAACGCAACGATATTTCACAGTTCGTAATTGCTTGGCTATCTCATTTAACATTTCGATTTTCATTTACGCGATACTCAATTGTAAGTGATTGACAGTTCGAAATTTCATAGCTACCTATCTTATTTAATCTCAAATCAGATTCTTGGTCAATTAACTCACTATATTAACTTTTGTTTTCAACATATGACACATGGTTGAAATCAGAAAAAGTAAATCTTTCTAGCTGTGTCAAAATCCAATATGGCTCCCATAAGAAATAACAAAGTTGATGATGATCCAAAGAAAACGAAATATCGTATAAAAATTTTAAATACACCATTAGATAGAGGAGCAAAAGCGGCCTTGAGAGTGTCTTTAGTTTTCCTCTGCAAGACCTAATAAAAGTGCTACAAGCAAAATAAGAAAATGAGATTTTTCAGTTTTTTTCAAATAACTCGAACGTCATTTGTTCTAAGTCTACTTTCTTTTCGGGATCATAATAACCATAAAATTTAGCAACTTTGCCAAATTTAAACCTACCGTCTATCTTCAATAATAAGCGAGATCACAATGGTGAGGATCGAAAATGAATCAGCCTGTATAGGTATTACCAGAAATATTGCTTAAATTTGATGTTTAGTTATCCGGTTGTAGATACATGAAGCAAGTACACCACCGCTTCTACATTAAAACTAAATCATAGACTAAATTTAGGGTATGATGTTCGTTTCCTCTCAAAACCGCATTAAGAAAACTACTGCGTGTTTACCGACTTTACTCCAGTTAAAATTGCCATACTGTATGTAATCAATTAGAGGAATTTTTAATAATTTCCGTAGTCTGAGTCACGTAAAATATGTACTAAATCAAAGCATCTTGGAGCTTTGAATGTAATCTGAACATTAAATAGTCTTTAGGCTTAAAATTAACATTAAAGCTACCGCAGACTGTTACAGAGACGCAAATGTAACGAGCACTTCGTACAATTATTCACAGAAGTTACTACAATTTGCTCCTCAAGACATTGTCTTAGATAATATACTGTACTAGTATATTAAAATCCTGAGAATTAGTTTAAATAGAACAAAATCTAAGATTGTGTGCATTTTAATACTATTTACCATGGTTCGTATTTGAAAATTGAGTACTTTTCGGACTTGAATGTGTGGCTACGCACATTTAAACACAATTAGACGCAGTATCATCCTGGCCGTGTGCTGAAGCCGCGTACGTCCTACCTCAGTCCATTCTCGCCATGCCCGTTGCACAGCCGACAACCATCGCTCGAGACGGCGCGATCGAAGCGCCATTATGCAGTGAATACAACTATATACTACAGCTTCCCACCGCACCAAGAATTACTGGTTTCACCCACCGTCGTCGGTCTGCATAATGACGGCATTTTTTACCTATCGGAGCTACTCAGTTAAAAATGCGGAGATAACAAAAGCCGAAACTAGCTGCATAGACTCGTCTATACGAAACCTTGATGCTCTGCAAATTTTATGGATGTATCTTCACCCGTTCAGATTATACAGGGTGTGCTCGTCAATTATTTGGAGCAGTGTATTACTATAGACGTACTAGTACATATTGTGTCCAGTATTAATATACATATAGGTATTGCAATTTATCTCTAATTTTATTCAAACTTGTTAAGGTGGTTATTTGTACAGAAGGAGATACCAATTTTGTCTATTACTGTACGTATATGTGTATATACATACATACATATGTATATATGTATCTAGAAGGAGGACGTACAGAGGGGTGAACCAGATAGGGCGGTTTGTCGCTTTCAGACCACAAGGCTTGTACATTTATCTTCTCTCCTGTTTGCAAACACTCGTGCGGCATATAAAGCAGCAAACAATGGACGAATTTCCGCGATGTCAGTTAAGTTGGTTGGGGTGAAGTTCGACGTTGCAACGGCGGCGGATTTCGTCCACATTACTATCGGACATGAATTTGTTTGGATATTCGTTCGTGTGACGTTCGTTTGTGAGGTAGTGGCCGGGCCCGCATAGTTTTATTGGTGGTGATGCATTGCGCCCTTGTGACCAGGAATTCGAATGAATAAAAATCGTTCGAAATCTAGGAGACAATCTAAAATTGTACGGTTCAGCTGAACATTGTACAAGGACGATGGGACTGTCTAGATACATAAACCAACTAATTTTATTTGTTTTTAATATCATCCTCTAGGCGTTCAACATACCTGTTTTCGCCGATTTGCGGAATATAGCGTAGACCTGTTACTATTAGCAACAATGTACGAGAGACGCCCAATTTGAAAGATTTGTTGCGTTATCGAACTGTGGTAGTCCAAGATATTAATAGTTAACGATCAGTATTTGTACAATTATTAAGAATTTGACACTTGAAAATTAGTATCTTAACTTGGAAGAGATTACTGAGGTGATCGATTCTACACTCTTTATTGCGATTTTTAAGTTCTATTGTTGGTATTTTTAATATTTTAGTCCCAGTTCATTCCTAAATTTCTGAAGAAGCTCAATGTCTTCTTAATTATGGCTTTAACATCAACCAGTTTGACATGTTTCTGTTCGACGTTATAATACCTCTATCGGGCCACCAGTACGTACATACGTCTGTCGTTTACCATATCCACATTGTCCATTTTCTTGACGTGGTACCTTAGACAGCAAATAAAGCCGTGATTGTAGTGGGGTTTCTCTTGTTTAGGCGTAGCAACAGTTTTGCCTTACAAACAAAATACATAATAATGTAGGTCTTAGTTTTGGAGCATCGACTCAGCGCGAAGCCTTTGTTTAGTGCCTCACTATTGAAGACGAGTACTAACATGGTAGTTCGCTATACCATAGAATGACTCTGCTCCAGTGGATCTCGAACTCCATCCCTGTCTTTGCAAGATTATCGGCAATCTGATTATTCTCATATAATGGTATCTACTTCAGTGTAACTGTGTTCGTGAACGTAGATAAAGTTCGAGGATGAACGAACAGCTCCACGATAGCTTGAACTCAAAAGTAAACGTCTTTGAGCCCTTTAATTCTGTTCATACGAATGCCCTGGTAGTTTCTTTGTATTTCGGAGCACAGTGTTTAATGGTACATATTTGTGTCTGTAAAGCCGTTGAGTTTGTGGTTACCGTGATTGGAATCTTATACGTTGACTCTTATATGTACGATATTTATTTGCATTCTTCTGTCTGTTAACATCCAGACGTATATCAGCATATGACGGATACATGAATTCTGTAGTTTAGATTCGCCTGTCTCCAATGTTTGGCGGTTTTGCTTTACAATTCCAACTATTTGTCACAGCCAAACCATGGCGTTATTAGATCTTTTTATGTAGCCAAGTTTCTCGGTCTTTCTAAGATTTTAAAGTAACCTACTAAGTTTTTTGATTTGAAAACTTAGTACTCCTAGGAGTAGGGGAATGCTTTTTTCTTCTTGGCTGTGTTTTAGCCCAGCAGGTACTGTTCCGTCAAGTGTGGCTACCTGGTTTGGTGGCCACAGGTTACACAGGAGCGTGCGAAAGCTGATCTGTCGAAAATTCGGCGACTGCCATGCGTTTGTGTAACTGGAGCTATTAAGAGCACCCCAACAGTTGCTATGGACACCATTCTAAATATACCGCCTCTTGATATTTTTATCATGGAAGAGGCTAGAATCGGAGCGTACAGACCGAGAAATACCATGCCTCGGGATACACCAGTATAGAAAAATGAGTCAGAAATCCAATCTTTGCAATCACCAGGATCTCCTATGACAAACCTTACAAAATATTTTTGGCTGTGGTGCCTACGAGTAAAACGAGGGTTACAAAGTGTGTGACCCACTTGGGAGATACACCACGGTATATCTAACAGAAATACGTGCTATATAAACCTCTCTTGGAGAGCCTGCGGCGCCAACCGCGAGGAGGAACGATTTATATTCTCCCTGACAGTCAGTACTATCATATAGTCTTCCAGTTAGTACGGGAGTGTCTCCAAAACCTAACCGCTTTCGTAAACACAACAAGATTCACTTGGTGTGGGTGCCAGGACACTGGAGTATAGCAGACAACACGAAACTGCAGACCAGCTAGCGAAGGAAGGCCCTTAAATGATATTTACTGGATCGGAGCCACGTCTAGGCATTACCAAGAGTGCAGTACGAGGTACAATTAATGAGCGGACTGTGAAACAATACCAATCCAATTGAAACCATGTACCTGGACAAAGACACAGCAAACGGGTGATGGAACGGCCGTCAAAACGATTAACTGCTGACCTACTTGAACTAAACAGGATTCAGTTGCAGGCAGTAACGTGTCTATTAACAGGACACGCCTGTCTAAGAGGTCACCTGCATAAGATGGGGATGTACAAAGATGAACCATTATGTAGACTCTGCAATGATGAGGAAGAAACAGCCCTCCACATTCTCTGTGATATAAGTTTACACTGATTTTCGACACACAATGTAGCCACATAACAGTATACAGAGCATCTCTTGAGAATAAGGAAATATGCTAACATTTATATTTTTGTGGACACCTGTATAACTTTTAAAATTATCTTTCTATAGATTATTTGATCACAAAAAGGCCATTATAATTGATTTCTGAAATTCGATAAAATAAGCACAACATATGTCATTCCGCGTTTACTCGAACACCCTGTATATAAATATTTGTACCAATTGAAAGGGCTTACTAAACGGCACAAGCCCGCCATTGAAACTTTTTCTGTCTCCTACCGTTTAAAAGTTATCCAGAAAAAACCAATTTGCTTCAAATTTCAAGGGTGAATTGCACCCCTAAAGTTGAAGTTCCGCAACAACGGAAATCGTCTTTGAGTAACACTCCATGGAGTCTACTAACTGACAAAGTCTCATCAAAATCTGCGATTTACAGTTCGCGAGGTTCCCTTCCCAGACAACGAAGGCTTGCTATGCAAAGCGCATTGGAAGCAGCGTTGGAGAAAGATTTGCCAAATAAGCTCGATTGGCTCGCCTGATCAAGGGAACTAACCTGTTTGAGTAAAACAAAATCAAGGTAGGAATAAGACAATAAACATTGAAGGCCGTAGTGTTAGGGATGTTAAAAGACCGCTCTACTTTTATGAAAATCAATCAATTAATTAATGGAGGTGTTCCCAAAGAGGCGACGTTAAGCCCATGACACTCGTATTTTAGCTTAATTTCAAGTTCCAAAATAAGAAAATAAAAATCATACAACATCGTAGCCTGCAGATTACCGGTTTTTTGCCAGTAATCTTTTTTATTCTTTTATATTTTATATTCTACGCTACTAGTATACTAAAGGTCAGTCCATTAAGTTTTGGTGCACTTTCAGAGACGTGGCAACATTAGCGAAAAAAGGTTTCGACTGCAAATAACTTTTTCATAACGACATAGGTGTAGCTTTCTATTTAGTATATTTACATACATATGTAAATTGATTTTTAATTTGGAAATCTTCATGTTCCCTTTTTATCAAAATGATTTGTTCCATTTCCGATTTTCATTTTAGTATTTGCTCTGGTCATGAAGCCGTTCTGTTTTCTAAAGATCTTTGTCGTATTTCGTAAAATGAGCTTTTTTTTAATATAAACAAAAATATTTCATGTTATTCATTGCGCGTTAGTACTTTGCTTGAGCTTTTTACTTTAAAAAGTTTATTACGATTAAAGTTCATAATGTTCTACACAAAATTCTTACAAGAAAAGAAAACTCCAGAGAGGATTATTTTTATAAAGTTTTCTCTTAATCATCGTATATTTCAGATGTACTGTACTGAAAAACTGTGGTTTCGAACGAATAAAGAACGAAAAAAGAAGTCGACGTTTCTCTTGACGAATTTATCTTACTTTTGCACAATTTTCTATCACCTTATTTTTGTAGAAGAAATGTTCTAACAAGGTAATAGAATTGTGCTAAACAAGCTATAGAATTGAGCAAAATACAATTACACTAAATCCGCCACTTATCTAAAGCTCCAAACAACAAGCGCCTTCTCGTCGCATATATTTCATTCTTTCTTTCTTTTCATCTATGGCAGAGATGTAATCTCGGGAAGTCTTTATTCTTCAACGTTCGTTTGATAAATAACGACAACACAGAGAAAGTAGCTGCGAGATGCGCATTTTCCTTGCTCGTATTTTTCTTTTACCGTTTCCAAATTCCTCCGTCATTGCCTACTACCACCAGACTTACTAGGAGTATAATACGTAAGTGCACAACGCGTGCTGCGATCGAAATAACACGTTACGTTTCCCGTATCGCCGACCAGGCGGAGTTTTCCTCGCGCTAGGCGAAATAAGTACGTATTTGCGAAGCATTAAACAATTTATACAAGCAGTAAGGGAATGTGGGGAGAAAGATGGAAAATTTACGGAGACAGAGAAATAAAGGAAGGAGCGGTGTACCAACAATGCCATTGCTATGTTATACCGTATTTCACTGTCGACAGATTAGTTTGGAAAATGGAATAAACAGATGATCGTTTGTTCTGCAGTAAATTAGAAACGGTACAATTTCTAACTGCTCTTGCAAGATTTAGCGTCGTCCCCTAAAAACTATAAGAAGTATAATATTTTAAACATTCAGTTTGTGATTAAAAATTACAAATTGCTAGCTTTTTAGAAAAGTTGTAAGGGAAGCTTAGCCGCAAATTTTACAATTTTGCATAGTTCTATTGGTTTATCATTATTTGTCTTGAAAACAATAAGACACAAGACTTACAGAGTGTTGTAAAGTTGTGAACAATACTGAAGGGATCCCTGTTTATCAGAAGATACCACTATCAGCATTCATTATCATATTCAGTTATTACGACCTATTGAATGAATGGATTTAGACCTGCTGTTTGATTGAGGACCATAGTATTACGGTCCAACTGCGAGAAGTACCAACCCAAATTACATTGGCTATCATACAGTCCAACATAATACAAATACAATTCATGATAATTTATGCTACTAATTTAATCGCATAGAATTTAGAATTCAAGGTGAGGGTGATGTTGTCTAATGATCTATTGTGCCCCCTACATGAGCGAATGAATTGCGGGAATTTCCCTACTGCTATAGGTTCCTGTCCAGTTTAAGGGTTTCTATAAATTGTAATTGCGGAGACGGTTTGAATGAGGACATCCCTCCATCGCCAATGCCAACTTTGCTGAAATCACTGACACGAATTACTGCAATAGCCGTGCACTTGGATATCAGGTGTTCAGGATTTTCGTCCTCCGCCCCGCAATACCTGCAGTCGCTATTGTGTTTCAAGCCTATCCTTGTCAAGCTTTAACTGAAAATAATGTAACTATAGCAAATCCTCAAACAATAGTGGATATGTTCAACGTCTCATTTCAGCAAGCGTCTTCTCGTGTTCTGGCTGCTATCCCAGATATCTCGGTCCCAGTCCAAATCAAAATGAATAATAGCAATATGTATCTTTTCCCTTACACTGAAGATGAGATGGTTCACATATTATCACAATTGAAGGGTAAACACACTTACGGACCAGACGAAATTTCAGCTAAAATAATTAAAGAATTCGGTAAATATCTTGTAACACCTATAACATACTTAGTAAATCTCTCCTTTTCATTGGGCGTATTTCCAACATACTTTAAGATTTCCGCAGTTATTCCAGTCCATAAGAGAGGTGATCGAAACGATATACACAACTATCGACCAATTTCTTTAATTTCAAATGTAGGGAAAATCTTTGAATATTGTTTACTGGGTCGAATCAATTCATTTCTGGAAAAATATAACATATTGCACGACAATCAGCACGGTTTCCGGAAAGGGAAGTCCACTTCTACAGCCTTAATCGCTTTTTATAATATGCTTATAGAGGAGATAGACAAAAAGCATTTTCCGGTGTCTATCTTCTGCGATTTCAGCAAAGCCTTTGACTGTGTCCAACATGGGATATTGATGGACAAGCTGTATATGTATGTATGGAATTAGAGGAAATGCGGCACAATGGATCTCATCTTATCTTACTGGCCGTCTCCAATATGTTGTACTTAATCAGCGAAATATGAGCAAAGTAATAAAATACCAATCGGCATATCTACCTGTACTACACGGCATACCGCAGGGATCAGTTATCGGACCGCTATTATTCAATCTCTACACGAATGACATCTATAATTTCATTTCTGACATATTAGTATTTATGTACGCGGATGATACTACTTTATTCATTACATCTGACAGCCTACAAAAGACAAAAAACATTAGTAACGTGGCAATAAATAGGCTATATGAGTGGTTTTGTTCCAATAAGCTGAGTCTAAACGAAAATAAAACGAATCTTCTTCTCTTTCATACACCTCAACGTAGGCAAAACATCCAATGTGATATACATATTGGAAATAAGTTTATTGAACAACAAAGCACTGCAAAATTTCTAGGACTAATTGTACAGGATAATATGCTATGGGATGATCACTGTACCAATTTGAGCAAGATCCTTCATACTAAAGCATATCTATTTAGAAGTCTGCGGAATAACCTGAAAATAGAGACACTGCTTAATGTATACTATGCGGAGGTTCAGTCACGATTGTTGTATGGAATTTTGACGTGGGGTTCGTCTCCTGCACCGCTCCTGCAGCACCGTATTTCTGGCACAAAAGCGAATCATTCGAATTCTGGGCGGCTTATCTTCACATGACTCATGCAAAACCACATTTATATCCAGAAAAATCTTGACGTTGCCGTGCTTATACTTGTTAGAAGCAATCTGCTATATCCACAAATATAAAGACAACTATTTAACCAATAATAGGATTCATGATTATCACACACGGCACACACATGATCTCCGCATAGCACAGAACGACTTACACATTACTGACAGAGGTTTGCAATATTTAGGTAAAAAGCTTTATAATAAACTGCCAGATGTATTCAAAACCTGCAGCTATTTCAAACAAAATGTCAGAAATTACTTGACTGAAAAATGTTTCTACAGCATAGAAGAATTTTTGCAATAGTTATGAATACAATTAGTGTATATCGTCGTAGTTCCTTTCGTTGCATATGCGTACTGTATTGTTCAATTATACATTGTTACATGTATGATAGTAGTGTAGATACTTATTATTAATGCTTGCTTATTCATATTTTCAATTTTAATTATATTATTGGTGTGGGGTTGTTACTTATATTTAGTTGTTTTTCTGACTGATTCAATTGTCTATGATACTATGACTCAATAAAGATTATTATTATTATTATTATTATTATTATAAGTGTCCCCCAAGATGGCAGTGTGATTTGGTGATGCCAAAGGATGGGCCAGGCCCGACGAATTGCCTCGACGATCCTTGTCTGGCCAGATCGTCTGCCGCCTCATTACCCTTTACGCCCTCGTGGCTGGGAACCCAGGCCAAAGTTAGTTTCCTTTGGGAACCCACCTCGTTTAGGGTATTAACGCAGTCCCAAACCAGTTTGGAGTCAACACTTGCTGAACTAATAGCTTTAAGTGTTGCTTGGCTGTCCGAGAAGATGGCGACGCTTTTTTCCCAGCTCGATCCATCTTTCCACCTCTCTAACGCAATGATGGATTGCTGCCACCTCAGCTTGGAATACCGTTGTGTCCTTTCTGAAGCTTATCGAGAGAGCCTTCCGAGGCTTTCCTCCGTATATGCCGGCTCCTACGCCATGTTCGGTTTTGGAGCCGTCTGTGTACCAGTTCGAGTCCGCTTTTATCGGAGAGCCTTTCTCCCAGTCCTTCTTGTCTGGTATTATAACCTGATATTTCCTATTCAGGTTAGATTGGAGTTTTAGTCGATCCAAATTTGAAAATAAACTGGTGGGAACTGAAGTTCACAATAAAAAACGTAGGTATTACAACCAACTGTTCGGTCACACTCAACCTCCTTGGGCGTCTATTTAACTAAGGTTGATGCAAAGAGACTTTTTAGCCTTTCTCTGTGTTGGAGGTGGCATGATACACCGCGTTAAAATGGGAGTAATAAAGACATCGTTCTTAAAAAGTGACAATGTGAAGTCAGTCTTATAAATGAAAAATGAATGAATAAAGAGAAGGCCCTATCAGGAAACGGATGGATTTTGAAAGGTTAATTATGCACCTATTCCACAAACACTTTACATTAAAAGTTCTGTGAGGAAGGCAGGACTGAATCAAAGCTACCAGGTCCGGAGTTAGCCATATTTTGACGCATTTCATTTTGAACAAAAGTTTGTTGTGTCAGACCGAATCAAATGTGAACAAGAAGTCCAGAGAGATAGCAAAATTTTTTAAACTAGAGTAGTTGAACATCGGCTATAGCTACAAACTTTAAGATGAAAGCCAAACTGCTTTCGAAGAAAGTAATTGCGTTTGCTAGTAACATTACGAATGCTGTCGATGATAAGGGATTTGAACTACCTTCCAAAAATCTACCACCTATTGCACAGTTGAGATGCTTAAATTTTTGTATTTGTCAGCTTTTCATCAAGAGAAATAAAGAAAACTAATAAGTGCTGGTAAATCAAGGTTATGAATATTTACAGACATGACTGGCCATTCCGTTGTTAGATGCTATCTAGAAGAAAAATCGATGAATGCATCTGTCATTTTTGATAGACACTCCTGATAACTAAAGCATGACTAACGACATTAAAACTATCTCATTTGACTCATCTCATCTAAATCACTATTAGCAGTCGTCAGAGATGTAGGTTATGAAGGCACTATCACTGGGTGATTACATTATCCAACTGGGATATTATTACAATCCACCAATGTCCGAACGTTTTCGCTATACAATATGGACGTGAATTTATATTTAAAACAACGTCGATAACCATTTATTAGTAAATTGTGCTATTACTGAAGCTTTAACAAATTAAAATAACTGGATTTTTACAATCCTCTACTTGTTGGTTGTACTATTTTTAAATCTCAGGTTTTAATTTTAGCACAATCAGATTTGTTTTTAGGCAATCTGCAATATTCAGATAAACATTTTTACAGCATGCAAATTATGTAAAACACTTACCGCCCATATTGAGCATTTGTAGTCTTACTCTATTTTTATATTGGACACTAGCCTCCGCAAACTTGCTGCCTACCAAAAATTATGGTAATCTCTTTTTTAGGTACAGTTTTCTACACTTTTGTGGTGATGGAGATTTGTATTAGCGATGGTGAATTTAAAATTTGTCATTCTGACCCGATGAATAAATAAAT
>SMLS01040012.1:0-10115 GCA_004785975.1 Popillia japonica | reverse complement strand
GAAGTTGATCTTATGCGCCGCCATTACTTGCTAATGTTTATGTTTTCTGAGATAAAATTGTGTAGTCACGTCTCTCCAGACCGTCGCTCTCACGGTTGTAGCACAACAGGAGTTCTCTAAAAATCTATAGCTATTTCTGCTGTTGTTGACAATAAAGTCGTTTTGAAACCCATTTGGCGGTAACTTTAAGTTTCTCGTGGATAATTTGAACGCTATCATGCAATACTAGAGTTTATAATTCCACAAACTTCATCTACAGAGATTTGTCTATTGCTCCAGATTAGCTAGTCAACTTTTTAATATATTAATTCATATAAGCGTTGGATAGGTAGCATGCGGTCAGTTCCACACGCGTTTACGACAATTCTCGGAGGATGTAAGCCATTCTAACAGTGTTTTGAGTGATAAACTGCAATGAGGTAGCGAGATGAAATATGTTGATGCCAAATGAAAACAACGAGAAAAGAAAGAAAACGAAACAGTGGGCACAGAATTATAATGTAATAGTAAACAATGGTATGTATGCATGTAATTTAGGGAATTTGAGACTTACATGTCAATGTTAGTGAGTAGACTTTTGGATAATAGGGAATTGGAGCATACTCGAGGACCAGACATGTGGTAAGAATATTCTCTTGCTGATATAAAACATTTGCGGAACTGTTAAATTAAGCATATTTGAGATAAACACACCCCAATGTATATTATTTAGATTACGCACTTCTCGATTTGGTGCTATAATTGTTTTTATTATACACATATATGTCATTTCTGATTGTACTTCAATAGGGTACTCTTCCTACTATCAGGAAAACGTAAAAAATGAAACAGAAAGTTTACCATTGCCAATAGAAATAAATTCTGTCTAAATTCTATGAAAATCCAGTTCCGGCAAATTTTAACCGCCTCCAACTCTTTACTGGTTCGTATAGTCTGAAGCACCCAGGTGTAAACTTAACCGGAACATGTACGTCGGTTTGTAAAACAAATTGCATAGTCGCCTTCAAACAAAATAATGGTAGTGGCCATCCGCGTCACGTTACGAATGCGATCATCTCCAATCACGTATCATCTGCTCAGTATACCCTACTACCTATGTCGTAGAAGCTGCGACAATTTCTAAAGACTCATCTGTAGTGTTAGAAGTCAACAGAATAGAGCAAAGCGATTAGTCATAATTCATGAGCATATAGTCTCCGATGCTCACCCACTTGTCGTTGTATATCAGTTGCAACGCAGGCGCCTATTATCGTATGACCTATTATCAAACAGAATGACGTTTACATAAAATTACATTAATTGGTATAAATGGAAGTTATCGCAAACATTAAGCTAAACACTATTACTAAATCGTATCTTAAAAAGTTATAAAATCTTTTCTATAGAGCATCTAATCTTCCAGAATAAGTTTCAAACAAGTTCAGTAAATTTCTCCAAAACTTAAGTTTTGCAGGGATAACGTTTTAGGAAACAATAACATATACATTGGGCGATTGTTACGCAAAAGTCTAAAATTTAGCTCTCGTAATGCTAATGCGGATATAGGTAAATAGCACTTTTCTCGAGTATGTTTCATTTTTTTTTTGTTTCTCTTATAATACAGGAAGGTCCTGGAGATTCACTCGTTCTCTCGTATTGCTCGATATCGCCTGATGATATCGTCGGTAGTCGAGCTTGTAATATGCTGTGGCAATATTTATTTCATCATCACATCAATGTATTTGTTCTTCTTCGTATTATGTTGACCTACCTGTATAATGTACTGTAAGCGGGTCGCAACTAAAAGGATAACGTTTGCGCAAATCTATTATTTATTCAATGCAAAAGTGTTACAATAATGAGTACACAGCATCTCAACCAAAATAAAAAAGAACTAGTGAGCACCAAAATTAAAAGCTATATAAAATCAGAAGGACGTGGATTTTCTCATTTACATTTTCGTTCTTTAAAATTGAAGTTTCTATTTTACAACAACTAAGTTGACATTCTGCATTAAAAAAATAAAACAATAAAACTTGTTACATTCATATATTTAAACAAGACAATCTGTTTTCATTTTTTTTAGTATATAAAAGTAGGGAATATGATTAGGATAACTAACGTAATGATTTGCACTCTACAAATAATCCTAGAAAAAAAAAACAAGAAAAATACAAAATAATAAATAAAAATACAATATATAAATTAAAATATAGGTCATTCTTGGATGCAGGCAAAAAATTAAATCTACAAATTTCTTATTGGTTTACTTGATAGTTTTTTTTGTTTATAAGGTTTTGAAATGTATTTTACCGATTTTTTTTGTTTTTATACATTTTTATTAAGTAGATAGAATAACTGTTTGATGTAAAACAAAAGCTCAGAAACGTTTTTTTTTGTTGAAATGTGCGCTAAAATTTAAATAATATCAAAACTGCATCTTTTTCAATTATGTGTAGGTATGAAATCTTAGAAAAGTTTTGTCACAGAAATTTTTTGCGACAGGTATTTTTAATTGTATCATTTTTTGATTTATTTTAAAGTGTACTTTGTTTTACTATAAATACTTGATACCCTAGCAGTTTAATTAATTAATACGTGTATATATACAGGATGATGGAATTTTGACCACAATTTAATAAATTATTTAAAGAACTAAAATATAAAACTTGCTGCATTGCATAACCGTATAAATTTGCCCATTGATTTTGTGTTAAACAAATAAATATGTTTGTAGGCAATTTTCTAGTTATTTTATCTCTTTATTTTAAATACATGACAAATTTTTGTTTACAATTATTCTCTTAAATAGGTACCAAGCTGCATAAATATCCTATTTAGCCCAATTTAGATAATATATGTACTTTTTACAGCACACGTAATTTTCAATCACTGTCCGAGTCCATATTACGAATAGCAATGGTTTCCAGTCGAAAGTATGCATCATCCTGAATATTTCACATAAAATAACACACATAACATTACATGGTGCTACAGACACCTTACGATACCACACTATACAATGTAATGCCTTATAATAAATTAGTAATAGAAGTAGCCATTGGCATCATTTAATTTGTTTATTCGTAATTTTTATATTAAATAAAAACAACACACTTATCATTATCATCTTCAAACAGTCTTCGGATCACGTTTGTGGATGTTGTCGTTACAGATAGAGGTGAAATCGGTTCACAGAACCCAAACAGTCACAACACTTGTTTCAGCCGGGTAAACGGGTAGTAGTCCACCCTTTTACTTTTTATTAGTAAATTTAACATCCTCATCATCGTGGTTTCTAACGATTCGTGATGATCTAACTAACCTTCTTCGTTCTCTATCGATGTTATACGTCGAATTACCTTTATCTCGTTTCTTTTCAATTTTAATAATGTAGAAGTATATAACTCTTTTAATAGTATGCCTGGAGACTGGAAAATTACGCAAACATAACTCTCTATATATGTATGTGTATATATATATATAACAATTACATATTAACGTAAAAATAAAGTCCTTTCTGTTTTTTTGTATGTTTTGTGTTTGTTTCTTCTTATTTAGCACATGCGCACATTTTCTTTTATTTTTTTGTGAAGATGGATTAGTAGTAGTAAATACAACCCTTAAAGAACAATACTTTGGCACAACACAACCGCGATATGGTTAAGCTGTTGTGCCATTCACTAATTCCTTATGTTTAGATTCACTGCGACGACTTGGTGGTGGTTTGTTGGAACGAGGTTTCTGATCTTTTGCTCCTGCTGTAGCTGGACGATTATTGTTTGAGACGTTACCTTCTGTCGTTGGACCACTGCTGCCTTGTATTGTGTGAGCGTTGTTCACTGTAAAGAAAAATAAATAAATAATTTCACAAAGCTTAACGGCACATACGATTTTAACAAACACACTGTTAATCTTTTCACAATGGACTGCTAGACGATAAAGCTGTGAAATTAGTAAGATTGCTGTGGTAACTTTGAAGCAGTACAGTACGGTTGCATCAAAACATTGCCACAAATACGATATAAATGCGGCAAAATAATATTATGTAGAGAAAATTACAATACAATTCCATAAGTAGATAAACGCTGCTGAAAATTATTGACGAGCACACCCTGTAAAATCTAAACGCTTGGTTCTCGCACAATGAAATTTGGTATAAAAGTAGTACTAAAGACGGAATGCATCAATAGCGGGAGTATCTTCCGCGAGCGTGTGTACGATCGCTACACGCCAAGCCACGGAGTCAATAAGTGGTCGCATGGCTGTAAGAGGAACGGCCAACCGTGACTGCTCAACTCGCCTGCATAGCCGTTCAACGTTAGCCGGGGAAGTCGGATAACGTTGAAGTCTCCGATTGATTGCATCCCAGACATGTTCGAACGGATTCAGATCCGGAAATTCTGGCCGTGGATATGGAGTGCTTGAACACACTGCTCGAGTAGACGCTCACCAGGTCGCCGACGAACCAAAATTAGAATCTTGATTCGTCGGAAAACAAAATGTATCTCCTATCGGCAACCCATCTATGCCTTGCCCCTACTGGTAGCTCGTGCGACGGTGTCTGGGAGTGAGCGAAAACCGCTGTAACGCACGGCGAGTTAGCAGTCCACCCTCTACTAAACGCCCCCATACAGTTCGCGTAGTAAGCCTTCCCTTCCTGCTGGCTAAGTGACTCCAAGTTGTAGGAGTTGCGCGAGACCGTTCCGCTCGCGGCTAAAGGTGCGTACGTCGTATCTCAGTTTATTCTCGCCGTGCCCGTTGCACAGCCGACAACGATCACTCGAAATAGCGTGCGATCTCATGTAAGGATCCTCTCGCCATGTGCATCCGCACAAACATTCCTCGAAAAACGTGCTTAAGTAACGCGATCGATCCGCCATCATGTCGCGAATACTTACTACTACATACTGTACCTTCACACCACACTAAGAACGACCGGTTTGTCCTACCCCTGTTCGTCTCCATATCCAAGTCGTAACTCGCTGCATAGACTCGTCTATAGGAAACCTTGATGCTTGCCAAATTTTATGGATGTATCTTCACGCGTTCAAATTATACAGGGAGTGCTCGCCAATTACTTGCAGCAGTGTACATACATATAATAACGACGAATAAAAATGATACATTTTAAATATTTCAGTTTCAGGCGGCACAGTTTGTTATTTCTATAACGTGGCCGTTGATATATGTAGGTACAAGAATCATATCCTACGAGAAGGAAGATTCTACTCTTCAAGTTGAGTACAGTGTTATAGTGAGTAAGTATTTTTAAGAGTAGGCGTTTTCTCCCGATATCGAGGTAACTTTAGACATTGAAGGGGTACCGTAAAATAAGAACTGTAATACATATCTTCATTTTGCCCAATTTTGAGCCACAGACCTTTCTAGGTGGGCGATTTTTCAATTTTTAAAAATACACAGCCCTAACGATGTAACCTTGCGAAAGGTCAACATAGTGGCAGACGGAGTACTGTATAGCTCTATTTTTTAAACAAATTTACGTTTGTAATTGTAAATCATCTGATAATTTTAAATATCACATGCATCTAGATACATTAATAATTTATTTAAAAACCACCAAATCGTACAAAAAACTATTATTTGGCGTATTCTGTAAAAATACAAAGACTACAAGATTAAAAAATATGGCGTTCTATTTAAATTAATCAAGTAATAGACACTTAAAGTTCTTATTTGATTAATTTTAATTTTTGGACACACTGTATAAGATGGCAACTTTATTGTAATTGGAATATAAAATATGAGCTATTGGTACAGTTCATTGTAAATTTCGCTTACATAACTTAAATACTTCTTAAGTATTTGAAATCTGCAAATAAGGTTGGATTTGGAGAAAATTCAAATTACTGAAAAACCTTTAGGTATTAACAACCTTATTAAAATAGCCAGCATTTCGGACACCCTACATAATATGAAAATAATTTTAAACGGTATCCGTAATAGAGCTGCATATATCCCAAAAACAAAACTTTGAAAGCCACATTCATATTTTCGCCACAATATTTCATACCGTATAGCGTGAATAACTCTGTATATATAGATAACTTCAGTGAAACCCACTCGACATAAACTCAAAACCGAAATGTTAAATTTTTCACCGACATTATTGAATTTTGTCGGTGTACTATTTTGAAATAGCTGCAGTCTTTTATACTTACTGGTTATTTTGTTAATTTGCTATTATATACGTGCAAGAAGCAATATATCAAATCGGCTCTCTACTACTTACCGGCTGTGCTAGTGAAAGACGGAGTACGGCTACGTTGTCTCAACCTCCTTCTTCGTCTTCTTTGTGAACCACCACCCGACCAAGACACTGCTTCTACGCTCGATACTGATTCTAAGACAACCCCAGGCTATCTTACATTCTCATCGATTACAACATGCCAAAAATGTCTAATACGATAATAATTGGAAAAGGGAAAAATAAAAAGGAAACTACTAAGTTTGCCATATAAAAAAAGAAACATCTTAAGCATCATTTCAAAAAAGTACACAAATATGTCTTATTCTTGCAAGCAACATTGCAGGATTGCACGTATTCTGACCGAATTCAAATCTAGTAGTAAATAAGAGAGTACGGATAAACATACAGAGGAGAGGTTTTTGATTTTTGAAACAATTGTATTAGTTTTGCCACATCTTAAATGTCTTTGTTACAATTACATATATCTAACATAAGCAAGCTGGTACTGTGTGTGCCTGTACCACTAATATGAATATAACCTCGAAACACCTTAAAAATCCTCTCTTGTAAACTGTTACAAAAGAAATACTTTGATAGTTCTAGAGATGATACGCTATCGCAAGTGGGGCCACACAACAGCAGAAACCTAATCTTTATAATTTTCTGCCCATATTTTGTTTTTATGTATTAACAATCAATTAGGGATTTGACATATTCTGTTGATTAAAAAAATTGCAAACAACCACAACGTGCTGCAAAAATCACGATTTCAACGTTGACAGGTAAATGTAACATGTAATTTACTAAACAAAACATCACTTCAAGTACCTGTATTATATGGTAGTATTCAGGCTTTTCAACAAAAATCTTAGACCCAAATTTGTAGTTCATGCTTAAGGTTGTGCAAATAATTGAATTTAATCATTTGTAGCTATTTGATAATTTCTATATTTTTTATTCTTCTTATGTACAGGCAGTGCGTATTTTGCCAGGCAATAATTGTAAACTCATGTTTCACATGTCCAACGTCAATGTATGTTTACTACTCTACTTTTTTGACTATATAATTATTTTATTGCTTTCTGTATAATATGTATGTCAATCTTAAGATCTTCTCAAACAACTTTCGAAAAGCAAAGCTTTTAATATATTTACATACATCATCTTATTCTCTTTCCTCCAATTGTTGTAGTCTGGACATCCATAATGGCACTTAAGCGTAAAAATACAATTTGCATTTGACAAGTTTAAAAAGACGAACAATTTGCGTTCCTATAACAGTACTTCATATACATACGTTTCACGTGTACTCCAACTATAAAGTTATCACATATGATATTAAGACTTTGCGAATACCTTGGTTAACTAGATACAATACACAAATACTTCAGTATACATGCTTTCTATACGGAATTGGTGAAGCTAAAAGCAATAGTTCGTATCATCTCTATAGAGTACATTTAACGTTTCTATTGGGCAAAGCACCAATCACACTTTTGATTATATATTTTGAAAGTTTGTAATTTATGACGACGAACACGATCATATTACTTCTCCCTTCATGTCCTAGGTAAAGTACAACAATTTTGACATGAAAACAAATAAAAAATAAGAACCTTATGAAGTATAATAAATACAAACCTTGATATCTGCACTTCGACTTTCATAAAAAAAGTAATAAAATAGTCATAAACTTACCGAGATCTACACTGGAAACATCTTGGCTATCCAAAACGGTTTCTTCATCATCGGTTGTTCTGCGCCTTTCATCGCGTCTGTCTCGATTATCTCTCCTACCACCGCGACCCCTGCCACCGCCGCCATATTGTCTAGGTGGAAGATTACTTATGCGTTCTTCCGCTGTGTCTGGAGTTTGATGTCGAGAGTCTAGACAATGATAATATTGTCAAATATTGCACATAAAACGTCCTGAAGTATTTTGTGATCAGATCAAATTACCTACTATCATACGATAAATTGACAAAATATAAAAATGCAGTAATTCTTGACGTATTTTAGATTTCCGCGCCCTCTTCTAATTTCTACAAGCCCTCGTATCACATGCTCCAGAAATTGAGCGACTGTCAGTCTTAAGTCTGTGTGTGACTAAATATCTGTTATACTTAATTACTAACCAAGTAATCAATTTTTACAAATCGACAAATTTAATATTGCTGGGCGAAGATATAAGAAATGTTTGAATACAACGTGCGAGAAATTTTCTGGTAATCGGCATACTGGATAAATTTCTGTAATTAGTTTCTAGATAATATTCCGCCCGAGCAGAAGTACCTAAGTCTTAACCGAACCAATGACCAATTTCTTCGATATCCTACGTATACAAGTTGAAGAATTACGTTCATATACATACATATGCCTGAGCGATTTTTTTATTCATCGGTGGGACATTAGAGTCCAACAGAAACGAATGAATTTATCGGTGAAATGTTTTTCAATTATGAGAGTATTACTAATAAAAGTGCTTCTACTAATTTATTACGTGTTTTGTTCTCCACAATAAACAATTTAACGACTTAAATTAAATTTAGTCGCATATCAGCACTATTGTTTTGGTAATATTAATCCAATTCAGGTTCAGGTCGTGGCATACTTGATATACGACATCATGAATGGTTCACTTTTTATTGCTTTTGAAAAAACAGTACGTGAAAGTTGAGAAAGGTTACAGTTTTTCCGTTAGAAAAAATCGAATTATAAGGCAACAGTTACAGATAGTCTGTTGATATTACTGGTTTTAAAATAGGTGCGAACACCAACAGATCTTTATTAAATATGGCTAAGCTTTGATTTGTTTGAAAAAAGCTATAAAATCACCTTTAAAATACAGCAACTAAATTAAGAACTTTGAACAAAATAAGGGCTCGTCTAGTCAGTTGCCGACTATTGTGTTCGTGTGGCTGAACAGTGCTCACACAAGACTTGTTAACATAATTAAATGCAAAAATGCAATTAATTTTTGGGACAATAAAATCCACTGCGACCCAATGGCTACTACTATTAACTTTTGTGTCATACCCAGAACTGCAACATCAAAATGCCTTACTGAAAACCTACCAGAAGATTCAGAACAACCCCATTCCGCTAATCCAAAATTAAATCGCTGCCAACGATAACCGTCTGCGTTCGAGAAACCTGCCAACAAGAATAGCCAAACAACTAAGGGTAAATAACTTCCAGCTAAACAACAACAAAGCTATTCCAGCTAACCGAGACATACCCGGAATTAGAACTATCCGGGGGAAGATCGTGCCATGCAACGACTCCAGCGTTGATTGAACACATCCATAATTTAGATATTAAACTGTAATTTAATAATGTACTGTATATACTTATACCACACGCTAAATAGTTGATAAAGAGGCTACAATACGATCGCCAAATTCGATTTAAGTCAGTTTATAGTTTTCTTTTGAGACTGCAATGCTGTTTATTTTCGGCGATATAAACAGATAAAATGGATCATTCTCTTCACAATAGTCCATTCGAACGCGGCTCTCAATAAACAATTATAATTATTGCCAATAATACTACTATACTGTCAAAATGGAAACCATTTTCGAACACGTTATTGTTCTTAACTTATGGCAATTAAACCCGCATATTATTTTTCAGGTGAAATGCTTGAACATTCTTATACTTATATTTTCGTCTTTACACTTTCTTCACAACTTTTTTTATAATTGTTATTCAAAAATAAAAAAAGCAAATAAAAACACAAGACTCAAGAACCCTTCAAGCAAAGTCATGCGCATGCAGTTTTCAAACAATCTAGCTGATTTATGGGCAATAATCAAGTGAAACCTTGTGACGGGAGCCTTGCTGAAAGGGTACGAAGAGTCCATTCAACAGTAAAAGCAGAAAAACACACTGGTATTTTTTAATCAAGTTATATTTCTAAAAAAAA
>SMLS01039983.1:0-10364 GCA_004785975.1 Popillia japonica | reverse complement strand
TTTTTCAACATATGTCAAAAAAAGTTTCATCTCTGCCATTATAGCGTATCAATACGGTCAGCCCCCAGCGGGATAAGAGTATCATAATTCAAAATGTAATTGAAGACAGAAAACATAATTGTTCATATCAATCCTACTGACTTTTATTGTTTTATTTGTAAACCAATCTTATCAGATATCAAAGTAATGCAAGGATTACGGTCAGCGGCGAATCTACGAAGAGCATCCTCAAAAGCCAGAGCACCTTTCCACAGATGTATACAACACACACACACACATCTAGAAGTAATAAACCGCTTTACAAACACCTTTATTAAGCAAAACTAGCTAATGACGTGTTAACACACGGAGTTGGCTGGTTGCGCTTCTTTTTTTTAATGTCACCTTCCTCTCTCTCTCTCTCTCTCTCTCTCTCCACTCCCCAAATATATTCCTAGGTTTGTTGCTGGTCGCACTCAAAACAAAAAAACAGAAAAGTATTAGGATTAGTATTTTTATATGTATAAATACAACAGGCGATATAGAAACGGTTGGGTTCTTTTATGGATATCATTTATGTGTATATGGATCGGTATCACCACAAGAATGCAATTATTTTTATCCTGTATTTATGCATTTGTAGGTCAAACTGCTACGACCGTATAATGTCCTCGCAACACACCTCCAAACAAATAAAACACTTTACTAACATCACTTGCACTGCATTACAACCGTAAAAGGACAAACCGACAGCATTGTTAAACCTATATCTTTCAGACCTCCTGGCATTTTATATATTTGTGTAGAGAGATGGTGATGCTTAAATTGGATACGGGCTGTCGTTATTCAATTCTGATGAGTACAACCTTGACATCCAGCAATAAACAGATTAGAGTGCTTAAGACAATAGCAGGAACGTGTTATATGTATAAAAGCCTTTTTAATAGAACCGTATTAATAACGATAAATTTATTGTTAAGGACTTTTACAGCTTACTGAAATATCAACGTTTCTTTATGTAGACGATGACGTAAATATATTTTTAGTTGCAGTACGTCAATTCTTTTGCTCTGTTCTTCAGAAAAAGGTTAGTTCAGACGACTGACACCAACTGAATAGTATTTGTATTCTTATGTACTATCATGGACAGATAGAATGTTCGGGTATACGGAGTGCATGTTGCGCTCCTGACACAATATCGATTGTGCCGTCAAGCGAATTGTAGCGGGAGCGCAGCTTGCACTCCGTATACCCGGACATTCTATCTGTCCATGACTGTACATATTTGCTTATTTCTATTCAATGATTAAGTTTTGTTAGTAGAATTCATATTATATATTGCTTATGTACAAAACTTTGTTCCGCAAAAGTGAAACTGTACTACTTGAATATTTAGAGTATGCGGCAATAAACTTGCTAGCTAATAGAATCACTGTTTTTCGCTGTTTTAAAAGTTTTTAAAACAATCCATTGCGAAATATAGGTAAAAAGCAGACAATTAAAATGTAGACGTGTTATAGAAACAGAAGTAATAAAGCTCTATTATAATAAAGATATGTATACTATTCTATATAAAAAGTACGTCTACGATCGTTTTATGTCTATATACAGCAGGAGGTTTTAGTGGCTAGTGTATTGCACCATAGCAGTGGAGTCTCGCACATGATTCATGAACAATTTCCAATAGTCAAATTTATAAGTCAAGAAATGCGCAAAACTAATTAAGATCCGGAAATCAAATAGATATATTGGCCATCAAAATTAGCCGATTTGAATTACAAAAATTTGAGCAATTTGCACGACGATAATGCGATAATAATAAGGTATGTTGAACATATTTTGAAATTATTGAATTAATTGCCAACATATCTGAACAATCATCAACACCTGATATACCCCTACTACCTTTCCAATAGAAAAACCAGAAATCGATCCTAATATTTTGTTGAAGAATATCTTTCTATCATATAAAACTTCGTTTAATATAAGTATAAACTCACCGACATAACGCAACGTGTCTGATATATGTTTCTTTGTTTATCCGATTGTCTTTCATTTATAAATCGTTCATATTGTTCAATGTATCATACAATGGAATCGAAGAGAAGAAGAATCGAAACTATAAAATATTAACTGATTTCAGCATATTAGAATTAAGTAGGTTTAGGACGTTGCTATTCAAAGTAAATGTCAAATAAATTTGACAGTTAATGCTCAAGGTTTATATCAATACCAATACCATTACCTAATTGTAGAACGTTTCACAGATTGTTTAATTAATTCAAGATGGGTTGTAACCTTCAAATTTAGTTCTTATTCTTACTATAAAAAGAGGGTGCCAGCTGTGGCTAGTAGCAAGGAAGCCAAGCAAACAGCACGCAACAACTCAAACACCATTTTCAATAATATTTAATATAATAATAAATTGTAAGGATAACAGATGTAAAATTAAAATAGATGTAAATAAATTGAGTGCAAATATGGCAATAACAGATATCATAATATTAACAAGCCTATGAACTACATACGCTATACTAAATGAATGCGCTTATCCTAATATCTAGACTTAAATCAAATGCATACTAAATTAGCTACTGTTGGCCGTTACTACAAATGTATAGTGAATGAGTGACAACCTACAGAAACAAATGGCTGGTACCAGAATTGCTTTAAATTAATAATACTATAAAGCATTAAATTATTAAATTACTGTTTTAAACAGCTGACAAACAACTTTAAAAGTTGTGGTAAGGAAACTGGCTCTATACCTCTTAGAATACTAACCTACTGTAATTATTATACATATGTAGTATCATTTGGTGGTACGAGAGGTTGACTCCAGAATCAGTTATAAACCCAGTACATGTGTGTTCAGCAAAACGCTTCTGTGACCACCTTTAGGTAAGTCTAGCCAGCGGACTCTCCAAACAAATTTATCATCATCATAATCCAGTTCTCACTCTACCGGTTAAGGTGTGGAGGTATCTTTTAGCCATTCTTTCCATCCCTTACGGTCCTGTGCAATTCTTGTCGCCTCTTGCCAGTTCATTCGGCGTTTGTTAAGTATCTGTATGATTCCGTCATTCCATGTTCGTGTAGGTCTCCCTCGTTTTCTTTTCTTCACAATGCCTGTTTCCCATATTTGTTTCACTTGCCTCTCGGTTGTCATACGCGTCATGTGTCCGAACCATTCTAGCTGTCTTTTCTCTATTTTATTTTTTAATACACTAAGTTTCTGTTCAAATGTATCCAGTTGTATAACACATGTTCTGTCGTTTATTTTACGTGCCTGTGTTATTTCTACTTTCACTCCCATTTCGTTATTAACAAAATTGATCATTGTACTCTTGAGCATATTACCATCTGTGGTGTCTATTGGCAATCCTTTAATTATTATATTGTTTTTCTTTTTGTCTTTTTCACACATGTCCAGGGTTAATTCTATTTTTTTCATTTTTTCTTTCATTGTTGCCATTTCCTTTTTAAGGGTTTCGTTTTCTTTTATTATCTCCTCCATATGTTGTTTATACTCATTGTTTTCCTGTGTAAGTTCTTTGATTTCCTTCATCATATCTATCATCATCATCTTTCTTTCTTTAGTTTCTTTAGCTTTCTTTTTGCTTTCTTGTAACATCTCTTTCATCATCTCCTTCACTTCATCTTGTGCGTCATCTTTAATTCTACTGCTTTTACTTTTATCCGAAGTTCTAGCCACTTTCTTACTTGTGTTGAATATGTTTCCCCAGGGTTGTTCGTTCATTTTGCGCTTACCGTCTTCGGAAACATAGTCGTCACTGTCAGTCATTTCGTAGGACTATTTGTATCTTATGACCATATATTTATGTATAATAACTACTGCTCAGAATGTAAAACTAAATTTCTTACCTTGATACACGCCTATGTTTGTTTTTGTGCCTTGTGTTGTTTTTATCACTAATCCCCGTACTGCACTACTCGCCGCTTCCACACCGCTCCGAGCTCGTAGCACAGTTCGACAAAACAAGTTTTTGTTGTTATATTTCATATTTTATTAATTATCTGGGGTTTCTAATACACTTTGGGGTAATCACGTATATCACTGATATCACTAAAACGTTATTACGTACGAATCGCTACTTTCGTCGTGTTTAAATTCTCGATACCGCCCGTATTTGGGGTAAAATATCCGAGACGGTTTAAACACGTCTTTCATGTAGATACAACAAATTTATATAATCTATTAATTCCTGAACATCACGTACCCCAAGATGACGGAATATCCAAGAAAAACTACAACAGCCTCGCCAAAGAAGATAAAAAGCTCAATACGGAGAAAAAAAAGCCTAAAAATCGTAATAAGAGATTAACATGCGCTTATTACAAAAAGTATATACAGTGTGTAAAGTGATGGGGTTTCCTATAGGGAAAACTTTTTTAATATGTGTTTTAGGAGACAAACTTATTCTTTATAAAAAATTTTGCTCGTTTTAAAAGCCCTTGTAGACAAAAAAAATTCCAGTAATCACTTAAGATAAGCTCAAAAACTGGAAATTATGTCGAGTTGTTGATTGTAAATATGACTAAGTCCCGAATGTTATATCAATATCGTATTATCCATGTAATTACTCGTTAACAAACGTCATTTACTGACAGTTCAACGAGCTTAATTTGACAAAAATATTGATGTTAGAGCCACGTTAGAGCAGCGAATCTACCTAGTGAAATGTTATAGTATAGGAGAAGTCTCGTATAAATATACAATCCACTTATTTAATGCAAAACACACCAATGTAAGTGTAAACAGATCAGCTTTAAAGAAATAAACATTTGAAGGAACGGAATCCGTTTTTGACAAAAAGAAGCCCCGCAAAGCATACAATGATGATGTTACAAAAACGTGAAATAATGTCCAGTTGTTCATTATAATGTTACATCAGTATCGTATTACCTGTACTTGTGGACGTTAAACAAAAAGAAATGTTCATTTCGATAAAACTTTTAATGCTTTTCTGTTCGTACGCAAGGATGGCGATGAAACACAACCACTTATCACATTATTTTCTGAATAAAAAATACGTAGAAACGTTACTTTTAATACAATAATTTAATTTTTAATTATACAGTTATTCCACATACTCTTCTCCAGATCCAGCACAATCTTCAACTCTTTCCCTGAAATGTTTATAAACGTTGTTCAACATTTCAATATTAATTTCTTTTAAATTTACAGCTTCCGTAATCCGTATTTTTAAAATATTTACATCATTTCCCATAGGTTCCTTGTACACTTTTTGTTTCAAGTAACCCCAAAGAAAAAAATCCATGGGTGTTAAGTCCGGTGACCGAGCTGGCCAATGTACTGGTGCATGTCGTCCAATTCATCTACCAGGAACATGTAAATTTAGGAATTCTCTAACAATTAAGGTGCCATGAACTGGGCACCCATCTTGTTGGAAATAGATACGTTGCTTTTCTTCTTGCTCAAGTGATGGCAATAAGAAATTCTGAAGCATTTCCAAGTAATTATGTTGGTTTAATGTTCCATTAAAAAAATACGGTCCAATGATTCTGTTGAACAACATTCTGCACCAAACATTGACTTTCTTATATCGCTGGTTCTGGCGTTAATTCTAAAATTGGGGTTATCCTTTGACCAATATCTGCAATTTTGCGAGGAAACAGTACCATTTGTGGAAAACGTTGCTTCATCACTAAACATTAATTTCTGATAAAACAACCGATGTTCCATAGTGTTCTCGCCAACCCATAAACAAAACTCGAGTCTAAAAGCATAATCTGCAATTTCTAAAGTGTGCCTAAATCTAGGTTTGTATGGATAAATTTTGTCCGCTTTATAAATTGTTTGCAATAACGTATGACTCGCATTGAGTTCACTTTCTCGCTGGCGTAAAGAAGTCCTAGGAGCTTCCACAGCCGATTCGATAGCCATAACTGTCACAGCATCATCGTCATTGTATGTTTTGCGAGGCTTCTTTTTATCAGAAACAGATCCCGTTTTATCAAATTTTTTAATTAATTTCTTCAAAGCTGTTCTGCTTACACTTACGTTCGTATATTTTGCATTAAATAACTGGATTGCATATTTATATGAGACTTCACCTATACCATAACATTTTATCAGGTAGATTCGCTGCTCTAACGTCAACATTTTTGTCAAATTTAGCTCGTTGAACTCGTTGAACTGTCAGTAAATGACGTTTGTTAACGAGTAATTACATGAGTAATACGATACTGATATAACATTCGGGACTTAGTCATATTTACAATCAACAACTCGACATAATTTCCAGTTTTTGAGCTTATCTTAAGTGATTACTGGAATTTTCTTTGTCTACAAGGGGTTTCGATACCAGCAAATTTTTTATAAAGAATGAGTTTTTCTCCTAAAACACATATTAAAAAAGTTTTCCCTATAGGAAACCCCATCACTTTACACACTGTATATTTGTAAAATATAGTTTAAATAAATCAAATAAATGAAAGACTACAATATTATTTAGAAATTATCATTCAGAATCTTGAGATGTAAAAATAAATTAAATAAATGTGATGGATTACCTAAATGTTTTAAGCTTTGCACTACACGTCTTTAGTCGCCGGCATTCAGTCACCAAAAGGACTCTATTTCCGTGCAAAATATGTATGCGTCAATCCTCTATGCACACAAAAAAATTGTTATTTATAATAATGTAAAAATACGAAATGTAGCTAACTAATTTAATAAAAGAATTTTTAAATATTAAATAATCTATTTCTAGATAGAATTAACTGGATTTACTGTGAGAATAAGCAATATTACAAAATTAAGCGCAAGGACATGGTAATCCCTACATACAGTGCAGATCAAAATAATATGAAGGGTGTAGTGGCGCTAGGTGTCCCGAAGATTGGGAATACCACTACCGTTCGAGATGAAACCAACTTTTGAAGAGTGACAGATATAATAGACATAGCAGCTCTACAAGAAGAATAATAACAACTACAGTTGATACACGCTTTATTGGGGTTCAACTTCAACATCATTTGCCATCAAAGGACTTGAAGTTAGTGATAGGACAGTAAGACAAAGGTATAAATGGGGCATTCTTCCTGACGTGAAAATTGTCTAATATTCAAATCGAGACAGAAGAAAGAGAAAGAAAATGTTATTGTTAATATCAGACCTGTAATTACTTCTTTATCCGATGCTTAATGTTAATGTAATGCAATTTCGAAAATGTATATTTTTTATATGGAAGCTGTAAGTCGGATGATAGAATATTTGCATTCTCAATGAGGATATTATGATAATACCAAAGTAATGGAAGTATTGTAGTGAATAGCTATTTGTTGGGCGGTCAATCTTGAGATTTGAACTTGATGAAGAATTTGAATCAATTCCACAAGACTACATAATAAATTTAATTAATTCTGTGCCACAAGTATCACGTAACTCAATCTCGAGTACTGTTTATTTAACATATTATATTATTACGTCAGTACAACATATACATCATAATACATATCATATATACATCAAATATGTATTTCTCTACTACTGAAAATATTTCTGCAAACTACTTAGCCGTACCCATTAAAAATCGACCCGGTTGCGTTCCATTTACCTTCGTTCAGAACCGGTGAGATATTTACAAAACGCCTGAGAACAGTGCTGTTCACGAGTGTACGTGCTGTAATTTTAATTATCTAATTATCTGGAACTTAGATAGATAAAACGCATACAACAAAAAGCACTTTGTTGTACAAGTTTCAGAGGTACACTTCCGTATTACGGCACACAAACTCAAAATATTATTATATAGTTGTAAATTCTAATGCTTACTGTAAACTGAGTTTAATTATTAGTTCTGGTATGTCTTAAAGACTTCTAATGATGTGATTGAAATGACAATATAATTCAAAAATGGAAATTCAAGCACCACAACATAAAAATCAGTAATATAATGTTATACATCTATGAAACTGGGTTATAACTTCAGTTACGTATTCATGTTACGTATTCAAACAAGAGAATAGTTCCAAATTATTTTTTCATGAGCTGTAAGTGACGATACTCCTGCAGGTGATGATAATGGAATCAATTTTAAACACCATACGTGTAGTCCCATCAAAGTCACGATGGTCATAGAGGTGCACAGCACGATCCAAGAACTCATTGCATTTATGTTCATATTTTTACTATTCCCGGTGTTTGTTTATGATAATCGTGAAAAATAGGGAACTCGCCGGGTGCTCAAACACATAAAATTTAACGAGTACAACGGCGATCGATGAAATTAATGCTTAATCTCTACTTCTCGACAGTTATTTGAATAGTATACTGCCGGGGTGCCACCTATAGTGTCCAAATATATTCCATAGAACTATGTCTGATATTAAAGTCATTCATCATGCTCAAATATCTACTTTATATGAGAGGATTTCTTTAAAAGGTAACATACGCTTCAACAACTCATCTATTAATGTTTAGCATTTATTCCTAGTACCTACATAGATGCATCTGTGTATGTATCTACTAAAAATACATTTCTATGCAACTTACTTGTTTAAAAAATGTTATTATAGTAAAAACTGTTCCATGACCATGCACTTATTAAAACGTTAAATACGCGTGAACCTTAACACATTTTCACGGTCGATTTTATTAACGACGCAGCTTTCATTCGATTAGGGCTTGCACCAGCTATGATCTTTTCTTCAGGATTTAAAACGTATACCCTTTTGCTCTAATTTGTATTCCTATAGTTGAATAACAGAAGGTAAACAATCACTTAAGAAACAACCACAAAATGTATCTAATATTTGTAACTTAGTTTGACAACCGAAAAATTAAACTTAAACAATAATTCACATTTTATATCTTTAGATAATTAAAATGCACACAGTAATTACATAGGCCGCAATACCAAAATTGCATACATAAATTCAGCATATTGTTATCTTGTTTTATGTTCAGCTCCAAAATAACATTTCTTTCCATCTCGATTTTTTACAAAGCGCATTCCTTACTATTATTTGTTATTTTCTCTTACAGGTACGAGAAGACTTCGTGAAATCTGAGTTGGAAATTGAAATGAATGTTTTGAAGAAAATTTTTGCATATCCAAGGAATATCGTCCTACCTCTATTGCACATCAAACTTGGAAAATATTCACTGGGTCTCTTGGTACCGAAATAATACAGTATCTCATTCTGACCCACAAGAACAGTAAACACTTTCATAAATTGCCAACGTGCTTCAACAGCTAAGATGTTATTATCACCTTGATAATGACAGCTGCAAAAATGCAACTATTGACATTCTTAAGCTTCGAGACTTTTGCACTTAAGGATCTGAGTTTCATAAGTCTCTTTCGTCAACATCTTCTTTTATCTTCTCAAGAGCGTAATTATTTACATAATTTACCTAATGAAAGACATTTAGTATTTGAATTCTATTACTACTAATACTATCAATCAGTATATCTAGAAATGATAATATATGGCTTCCACAACCACGGTAAACGGTACAATGATGTTACGTATTAGTAACTACTGATATAATTGAAAACAATTTTGCTGATTTTGTTATCTATGTAGCAAACTGATAACGAACGTCTTATTATTACGCAATAAAAATTTCTGTTGAACCTGGTTTAGTGTTTGATCACTTAAAAGATAAATTACCTATGCCTAACATTGGCATAAAACTTTTATCAAACGAAGAGAATAAATTCTCTCCATTGGCATGCAAAACCTATCATTTAGATTTGTTGGAATGGAGACAACGATTTTGGTAAAGTTTGGCTAATTCTGCTTTAATATCCAGAAAAACCATCAGTACAATGAAGAACTTCAGCAATGGCATAGAATTCAATTTCAACTTTGAGCGTATCCAAAGAAACATTTCACATCGATGTTGTGAGAATTAACAGCATCCAACTTATAGAATGTCTTTTAGGCATACTTAGCAAAATAACTAGTACCTAACTATATCTTTGCTTCCAACTTCTGTATACGCGCTCAAAAAACTGGACAACAAAAGCTATAATTACATTCAAGCTTTCAGATAAAATAATTTTTGTATTTCTATGATTTTAACTTTGTGGAATTTGATAATATGTAATAAATGAAATGAGATAAATATTATTCTTTAAAATAGTTATTAGAAAGGAATCTGTGTTCAATTTGTTTCGTTAAAAACGCTGATATTATTTTAGAATATTTGATAATTAAACCCACTATCAGCAAATTAGAAATTTATTCAAAGAATAAAAAAAACCAAAAGAAAAGGATACTCCAATTGAAAATTAAACATTTAATACAAAGAAAAAATAAATAGAACATGCAAATCAAACAAAATCCTCTACGACTACAATTTACCTAGGGAGAAAGAAAAAAAAAAA
>SMLS01039948.1:0-10353 GCA_004785975.1 Popillia japonica | reverse complement strand
ATATCTACCATCTCCGACTGTGAAGCTTTGCAAAGAGATCTTGATATTATTAATAACTGGTGTTTTCAAAATAAGATAAGCGATATGCTAAGCGTAAGCAAGTGTGCCGTTGTTACTTATACCACAAAAACTAAGCCGTTATTATTTCTCTATTCTGTGGGACAAATTCTCTATACCGAGACTGACCAAAATACGAGATCTGGGTGTTCTGTTTGACCAACGACTTCAGTTTACCGACCAAATTTCTGCAATCTGTTCTACTGCATCACGCTCGCTTAATTCTGCTATCAGGGCTTGCCGCTCGTTCTCAAACTTATTAAGTACCCTAAAAATGATATTTTTCACCCTGGTGCGTCCAAAGTTTGTATTTGCTTCTATAATCTGGCACCCATGTTTCCTTTTTCAAAACCTGTTACTGGAAAGAGTCCAGTGAAAGTTCCTAAAGTATCCTTCGTTCAAAGGATCGGGTATCTATCCTCTACGAGGCTGTGACCGCCTTCTTGTTGTAAACAATAACCTAAACGATAATAAAAATTTCGTATAGAATTGGTTATTTTATTTGGCGATGCTCTGAGATTATTGCATACATTTGTGAAAGTGTTGTCACTTAGATAATGGCACAATAGGGAAAATAATAATAATATTTGACGTATTTCAAGCGACACTAAACAATAGTTATTCTTGACGCTAGGGTAGTACGTATAATAGGTTGCCTATCGTATAATGCTTTGACTCGATTATTTTAAATTGCAACATAGGGATATGTTGCGTAGTAAAATAATAGCACTGTATGACTACTAGATTAACGCAAATGCATTACATCGAACCAGCATTTATCATTGTAACCATTTTTCTAATGGAAACCTATTCCACAAGTAGTTTTCATTGGTATGGTACCTGACTAAACTTTTCTTTCTCGTTATTTTGGTGAAGTGGTATTTTAAAGTATCTTCTCTTCCGTTACAGAGTTGTGAATGTAACATTAATTCAGAAAGTCGTACCAAGCTGTTAGACATATTCTCTGAAACCAGGAAATTGCAAGATAGGCTACACAAATTGGAGATGCATGAACAATTGCTATCAGTTCGAAGAATGATGAAAGAAAATGCAGACGCTCGAATAAGTGATGTGTGTACGGATACACCCGAAAAAACCAAAGGCCATAAACGTTTAGGAGCCACATTAGAGAGATTGACAAAGAATGTAAATATACTCCAAGAAGAACTGTCGGTGTTGCAGGGAAATAAAAAGAAACTACAGGAACAGGTGACGGATATGTTACAAAGCGAACCAAATTTGAAATATATCGTCGATTTAGAAGGTGCCAAATTGAATGTTTTAGAATCAAAATATGAGGTATTTGTGGATAATCTTGTATACCATTTAATTTCATTCCATTTTTCTGTGCTCTAGGTGGAAAATCAAGTAAAATTAAACGAAAAATTATCAGAAGAGATTCGCGCGCAAGGTGAAATGATTGACAAAATGTCATCGTTGTTGCGAACATGCTACCTGCACGTTAAAGGTCACGGTTTCGCCACCGATACTTTAGATAAAGATTACCAAACAATCGTTAGAGATTTGCAGGGTTTCCATACCGTTTCGTTTCATGAAAATATACCGCTCCCTTGTTCCCCAATTGCGATCGGGAATAGCAATTCGAATGAGGAAGAGAGCCGAAAAAGAAAATTGAACGAGGGGTCCACATGCTCGCTGGATAGTACATTTGTTTCGAATTCCGTTAAGCCATCGGGAAAGCCGGCATTGACTGCTTGCGCGGAACTATTATTAACGAAAGGTGGGCTTCTACAACATTACATTGAGGCTTGCGCAAATCAGTTGCTGTACGGAATATTCTCTTATACTGTTTTGAAGAGAGATAATTAAATTATTGTCTTACAAGATAATTGCAATTTTTTTATCAGTTATGTTTGCAAGAATAATTTTTTTGACATTAAAAAATCATGTGCACTAAATTATTTTCCTTTATTTAAGTCATATGCCAAAAATGTTTTCGTTTCGATAATATCAAAAAGTTAGTGATACAAACATTAAGCCTAGTTGTATTGAAAATTCAGACTATCATCTAAAAATTACAAAAAACAACACAAATTATGGTCATCAAGTGTATACTTTAGGAAAGAAGAGAAAAAGATGTCGGCACATACAGAACTTGCTTACTCATCAAAAGTTTTCTAGTAATGGGTTTCTAACCCTAGAATAGCCCTATACCCTTCTGTTTAGGACTGTCTACGTCTATTCATGTTTCTTTTTCTACATTTTAGTATATAAACCACCAGCAAAGAAAGTCGCAAGAGTTGTACCTTTGAAAGAAAACAGACTACGCAAGCCTACAGCAGCAATGGGTACGTCACAACGTTTTCCCTCAGCAAGATCTCCATGTAACGTTATACCTCCCCGAATGAAATCGTCGAGACCAAAGGATTAATTAGGAAGTAAACCCAAAAAATTTGTAATATCTGCAATATTTTATTTAAAAAATTATTTTACATTATTTAAGATTTACATGTAGTTTCATTAAATAAACAAATAGCAAAAAATTATATATGTTAACTCTAGTCTATTTGAAATTTTTATCGATTCCATGTCAATGTATGTTATTGGTTTTCATTCCAGCATTTTCCCTTTACAATTCACACACAACTCCACAATTCTCTGATAACCATGACGCTAAGTACATACTATGACAATAATTATTAGGAATACTGTGAAAGCCATTGAGACCATATCTTGCCTACCATGATCCTTGCATCGTTCCTGGTAATTCTATGAACCCGCAGTCAACCGTGCATGTTTATTAACCAATTTTACTAATTTAATATGTGTTATAAATGTTTTGTATGTCATATATGTTTTATTAAATCTGTCGTTTCGTTTTACTATATATATAAGTAAATATTTATGTGTTGCATTTTTTTGTACTTTAAAGATAACGTAATAAGCAGCAAATTAGCTTTAATAATTTTAGAAAGAAATGTGTTATATTGTAATAATTGTATTAATAAATTTTCACAAACTAAACTCATACATTGAATCAATAATTAGATTAATCAGCTTCTATATCATCTACACTACATATGCGAGGAACCAGGATTTTTTTTTGGTAAAAGTAGTAATCCCATACTACCATACCTTCCTCAGCTTCCGTCTTTTTCTTTCCTATCCGCTGCTGCTCTCCTCCAGCCCCGAGTTTTCAAGTTTCGTGCGTCATCCGATACATCGTAACGTTTCTGTGGTTTTCCCACGGGTCCTTGCATTTGTGCTTTCTTCGGCAATCTTTTTTTACCCATTCGGATAACTTGTCCGGCTCATTGCAGTCCCTGTATTTTTATATATTCTGAGATTGGAGCGTTTTTGAAAGGTTGGTACAGCTCATTGTTGAGAACTGTTCTACCCTTTGATTGTTTTCCTCCACAATATCGTTTTGTATCGATGCTGGTCCGACTGTTCTTGGATATGTCAATACCTTTATTTTTTCCGTATTTATTTCTAAACTTATTTCGCTAGCTTTTTTGTGTTCCTATAGTAGGCTTTAATATTCACATGTAGTAGAGTATGCAGCAAATTGTACGGTTTTGTTGGCGAGCAGATTTTGTCTTCCGAGTTCTATTTGACTTATTGCGTTTTCTAACAAGTTGAATAGAGATGGTGCCAGCCCATCTCCTTGTTATTTTAAAAAATTATGTCAAGTCATTATTTATGCGTACCCTTGCTTCAGTGTCATTTAGTGTTGCCCTTATGAGGAGAGTAACTTTTGGAAATATGGTTTACTCGCTTGACTTTAAATGTTTGCTCGTAATGAGACGCGCAGAAATGTCTTTTGCATTCTCGTAGTTGCTACACAGATACTCCCACGGATCGATTCTGTGACGTCGTTCTAACTACACTACAGGGTTTTATACTAAACTCGTTTCAGCAAAACTCCCCTTGTACACATCCGTTATAAAGCACAAAGCGACCAAGAAATTTGTACGTACTTTTGTTAGTTCGCTTTATACTTAACGACAAAGGTGTTTATCAATTTATCTCGAGCTTTAATCAATCAACATTCGATATCATTCTGGATAAGCACATTACCCTGTTCTTTATAGAAATTTCACAAATCAAACATGAAATACGCTACTAACAAGGGGAACACCATGGTTGTCCGACACGAATCTTGATGAGTCGTAACTATGTTACAGAGCGACCGTCACTGAGTATCCAGGTGCGAGCTTTTATCCTGTTGTGCGCGTTCTTTTTATACCGTTAATGTTGGTCTGCGTATAAGCAAGCGTACGTAGCGTTGTGGACTGAATCTACCAAATCGTATCAATGATTAAATACGCGTAGCTTGCGTCAAACTTATTATTAGAGGAAAGAACACCTTTTTTGAATGTTAACGAAATGTGCTTCACCGTGGTACTGACGAGACGTTACGCCTGCAAAGCTGTCGTTTGTAAAATGGGCCTGGTGCTCGTCGACTTTATCGTGTTCTGACTTAGTGAGCGAAGAAATTGACATGCAATGAACTAGCTTCATTATACTATTCAAAATACACGTCATAGCCCAGATTTGCTTCGAATGTATATATTAATAAAATTACGAGGAAAAATATCATTAATGAATAATTTGCATGAAATATCATTCTTAGTATTGCGTACAATAAGATTGAGTTGAGAATAGTATAAAAAAGCGCGCGTTGATTTTTCTCAAAAACTAAGCGTGTTTGAATAAAAGCTCGTGCCTGGATACTCAGGGGAGGTCCCTCTATAACATAGTTGAAACTCATCAAGATCCATCTCGGACAACCCTAGTGTTCCGTTTGTAAGCCCATTTACTATATATTTTTTAATAAAACAAAAGAAAGTTGGATTGGGGAGAAACGGCGATTTAAAATCTCCACTGGAATTGTATCACAAAATAACCAGAATAATTATGTTGGTGTTATATTGATGTATACATCGCTATATGACGGAGATTCTAGATTTAGTGCAACCTACTTATACAGTAAATAAATACATATAAAAAATAAATTCCCTCTTAATTATGAAATAAATTTATTATAGTTACTTTTTTCTTTTCTGTTTGCTGTTACAATAAACTAACAAAACCTTTATATAATTTATGTAAAAATACAGTAAACATCTAATAAATGCCAACAGGTTTATAATTTAAAATAAGAGAAAAAAGTAATGTACTGAATTTATTGTTACAATAAATACATCAATTCCATGTTTTTCAACATAAAATTTTAATTTATTAAATGTGGCGGTAAAAGTGTGATCTAGCAAATTGCATGTAGTTTACCAAATTCAAAATTATATGTACCAGTTTGCAAAAGCAAAGAACTAATAATAAGTATGTCTATACTTAATAAAGCAACAGAAAACAAATCAATTTATTTAAAATAATGACATAAAACAGATCAAAAAAAAACAATTAAACAAGTGACCACTTTAACATAATGCACTTTTTATTTACTACTGTGATTTTTTTAAATTTAAATACGGTAATATAATGAATTAAAAAAGGCACTTATACGTTAATAAAATTACTTACAACAAAAAGATAATCATGCACACATGTTATTTTATACTGTTGCTTTAAACTGTACAATAATTAAAACCATACAAAGATCACGTCACTGGTCAACAGTTAGTTTCAGTCACAGTTTGTTGAGTTCTTTAGAAAACAAGGTCTACAGGTTCAGGAGCCCAGAGAAGCATTGCCAAAATTAAATGACGTCGGTATTTGTTGTTGAGTAAAGTTATAACCTGAAATAAGATTACGTGCTTTAACTTCCAGAAAATGTTTCAAATTAATAATAATAAAATTAGAGAATCTATTAAATTATACAGGTTTTCCATAATTAAATTTTGTTATCCGGGTTCTACAATAAAAACACTCAGCTTTCCTTAAAAAGTTCAAAAATATGTTTACATTACTTATGAATTCAATATTATTGTAGATTATTGTAGTTTGAAAAATGTCTGTATAAGTCCACATTCACTCTATAATGTATGTACAACTAATACAACTTACCTCCTTGTTGCTCTATTCTTTTACTTTCCTTAGCAGCTCTCTTCTGGTCCGCCAATACACTTATCTCCATGAGTGCCTTTTTCTCTTCCTCCTCCAAACTAGATGTTAAGGCTTTGTACCATTCACCTTCAGTCGTTTCCAATCGGCTCATTATCTCTTTGAACACGATATATTCGTCTACCTCGCAGTCTTCATTATCTAGAACAGTTGTGTACGATTCCAACGCCATCTCATCGGCATTGTAATCTGAATCTAAGTCATCGGAAGCGTCATCTATATCTTCTATCGTTGCAGTTATCGGCACTCCCGCTGCCGCGCCAGAACTAAGTGCCCTTCTCGACAAGCTGTCCAAGTATTCTTGACCTTTTTCATCAATGTCGTCCTCATCGGAACTTAATACTTCCTCTACGTCATCATCATCACTCTCGCTTTCTTCTTCCTCGCCAGAATCTTGAGCTCTAGCAGCGTAAGCCTTCTTCAAACCCTCGAATAACACAATAAGTGCGGGCATAATTTTCGGCGCGAGTTCAAGGAGGACCTGTGGTTTCTGTGGTAAACTAATCAACGTGCAAATACCTAATACGCATATTTTGCGATCGTGCACGCCTAGAAAACAATCGACGTCTTTAAACCATTGTGTTATAAAGTGATTTGTGAAATCTGGCATTTTTTCTAACACGCTAAAAAGTAATGGTGGATTGTAGTAGAGAACTGCAATTAGTACCTGAAAAATATAATTTGTAGAATTTCGCTATTCATACTAACGAACGCGTAAAAAATTACGCTTCGGTGATTTGTGTAAGTTCTACAAATTTATGAAGCTGATCAACTACAAGTACACTACAGTACAATCTGTATCAACAGTACAGGTTATGGTGCAATAACTATTTTATATATTTTTATGTAAGTCTACCATTTCAAACCGCTTTGAAAAAGCAACAAATTCAGAACCATAAAAAAGAAAGATATTGAGAGAACTCATACTTATCCCAATTTATATACACATCACACATGTTAAACTGAAAATCATTCACATACCTGTAACAGCATAACGCGTAATTCCGACGTTCGCACTTCCCGCAAAAGTCGACTAGCAGCCAATTCCACGAACAGCGGAGCAGCGCCATCTATCCTTCCACGGCATTGTAACAAAACTACTTCTAATAGTTTGGCGGCGTGAGCTTCGGAATCTTCGCCAAGATCCCGCGACAACACCTCTTTACAAATATTGTAGATCGCTAATAATCGTTGTTCGTCTAAAAGCAAGGCATCTGTGTCTACGGTAATATAATTGTGCAAAGCTGGCATCATGTCGGTAAAATGATCTGCTCCTCCTTTCATAAAAACTTGATATAACAACTCGAGCACCCGCCACATATCTGCTGATATGTGTTTGCTCGTGCAGTCGTATATCAAGGATAATATCTCTTCGTAAAACTCCTGCACCTCGTTCTGTAAAACGTGAACGATGACTTGCAGAACTGTCGGTTCGAGCATCCTTAAAATTTCAGGTCTTTCTTCCATTACGGTCAATAAAGTTTCGATTGTGTTGAGTAGCCCCATTGCGGTGATAGCTTTCTCATCAGATCCTTCGTCCGTATCCAAAACTTGACTGAATGTTGTCGCTAGATGTTGACAAATTTCTACAGCTATCGGAGCCAATTGCACGGTAAATACGCAAACTAATTTTTGCATTACGCCCGTGACATCTTCATTTTCCGTTTCTCTGATAATAGTCAATAATTCTAAAGCTATCTGCTTAACTTGCGGTTCTACGTATTTATGAGAACGATCTTGGAAATTCAAAAGACTCTGCATAGCTATAGCTGCCTCTACGCGAACTGGTAACTCTTTGTCTTGCAAGAGAGCGGTGACCGTTAAGTTGACAGCTTGTGCTAGGATAGGTTCTTGATTAAACCGGCATTCGCTAAAATAATGTAACACCCAGCACGCGCGGGCTCTCATGTGACCTCTGCTACTTTGAAATTCTGGGAAGACATATTTAAGGAAGAGCTGATCTATTTGTTCACTGTACAATTTCTTTTTGAGTAGTACGTCGGCTAATGTTCCAACCATGTGTAGGGCGCCATCCTTTCTTGGAGCTTCAGCATTAGGATCATTTAGTACCTATACCACGTATGACGGTAGAATTGAATAATTTCAGAAGTAGAATAATACAAAAACAACTTTAACATCTTACCTGAGTTAAAAATCCCATCGTTTTCTGTAACATATCTTTCCTCTTTTTGCAAGCAGAATGTAACAATGTTTGCGCTGCAGTAACAGGTGAAACAAAATCCTCAAATACGTCAAACTTAACTCTAATATATTCATGAGGGTCTACCGACCACAATTCTTCATCTTCTTGTGAGTAGCTCATTAACGGGAAGAGTACATCTTGTATAATTGCACACATGTGAGGTTTCAACAGTCTCCACGTTAGAGCGTGCGAAACTGCTTGATTTACATAATTTAAAGTTTGCTGTAGAACTCTAGGAGGTAGCCACGATCCTCCACGGTAAGCGTCTAGTAATCTCAGAAGGACTTCTAGTATTCCGCTACTAAAAGTTTGCAAATACCATTCCGAGAATTCTGCATACGGTTTATTGACGTTTCCCGGAGACCCGTATCTTTCGAACATTCTATAAAGAATATGTAACGCCCATTTTTTACATTTCCACCAAGACAAATCTGGTCGTTCATCTTCGTCTGGCTGTAACGCTGCCGGGGGTACAGGTCTTTCAACAACCTATTTAAAAAGCATATAGTACTACAAGCTAAAATTGTATAAAAATTGATTCACTAACATACCTGTCTACAAACTTCCATCCATTGTGTGAAGGCATCTTTAGATATGAGCGTAAGAGGTAATGTGTATTGAGTAAGCGCAAAATATACTTTTAGAACTTCCTTTTGCAATTGAGAGGCCTGGTCAGAAGGATCTGGTAAAAGTCGTACCATTAATTGGTGCAAGAGAGGTAGCAAGAGGTTCATAGCCTCGTGTAGGGGCCCTCTATCCTCTTCCTTTTTATATTCGAAGTTTTTGACGAGTTGATATAGGCACAAAATGGCGCCATGCCAACCAGTAGCTTCAGGATTTGATAAATATATGCTAATCTAAAACAAAGAGGCAAACAACTTAAACACTTATATAGATTCAAAACAACAACAAAGTAATCCTAATCAGAGATACTATAAGCGATTGTACAGACAGCAACACTCTACAGTCTTCGGTATTTTTCTTCTTTACGAAGTAAGATCGTCAAATATGTAGACTCGGCAAAGAGGGAGAAGTTTGGGTGCAGTGGGAAGAGCAAGGTAAAGAAGTGAAGCGACCGTAATAAGGAGTATATCTCCTGCTGGAGCAAATATTCTGATTATACATTACCAAGTTGAACGAAGAATTAAAGCAGAATTGAAAAATAAACAATTATGGTTATCTGTGCACCAAACAAACAACACATTGGCAGAAAATTTGGTGATGAATGTGATAGTACATACAATGGAAGAATTTGAACCATCGGCCTCTGTTTTACTTGCTTCCCAAAGTGTTGCAAATGTACAAGTGATGACATTTTGAACATGGTGTTGAGCGTATTGAAGAAATATTAAGTCTTGAGACTGATCTCTTAAAGCACACAGTGGTAACTAATTTCATGTAACGTATAAGATTCATGCTTTAAACCTTATGGCATAATTGATACCTAAATGTTATCAACGAGTAAATGCTTTAATATATAGCTCATACAAAGGTAGTGTTCCTAAAGTCCACAAAACATACAAAGATATTTCAAGAACTGTGTTCCAAAGTGTCTGAACTACAACAGCTGATTACTACACCTTGGAGAACATGGTTAACGGTGGCGTTTAATTAGCCAGAAAATGTTTCAAGATAGTTAATTGATAATTTAAAGCAGTTTATGCAATGAAAAGTCAATTGCGTAAAATACCTTTTAATGAAATAACTTTCCGAAGGTAGCTGTACGGAATTGAAATATTTCATATATAAAGACAGTATTTCTTGCTGTAAGCATTATTAATAGTAATTTTTTGTCTAGTCACATCCACCTACTAATTTTGTTTTCTTTTAAATTATTTATTTATTTTAGTACATGATTCCTACTAAAGTTTTAATAAGTTATGTATATTACTTCACCGCACACATATTAACTATTCATACATTCAAAATTCACAGAATCATTGCTAAATTGGTACATAAAGTTCATAATAAAATTTAATAAATCTCAACTAATTTAGTTTCAATCTTTCATCAAACTTACATGACAAGATATTAAAGCAATTTTTTTT